>MJUU01004461.1:1693-23769 GCA_002080025.1 Modiolus philippinarum | reverse complement strand
TCGTAAAATTTTGTTGAAAACTAAGGAGTATCTCCCTCACGCAAAGCTATATCCTTAGCTGGTTTTGGCTTTACATTTAGATCCTTTTGGTTATTTGTTCTCTCTCAGTTTTTAACATCTTTCGGGTTTATAGTCTTCCAAACGTTTAGATTTTATCTGCACTGAAGAGACATAAGTTGTCGAAATGCGCATATGCAGAAAATGAATTCACTGTAACTTCGGTATTTAGTTATTTGTTACCACTGGGTCGACGCCTCTGCTGGCGGACTGTTAGTCCCCGAGGGTATTCACCACCCCTGTAGTCAGTACTTCGGTGCTGACCCGAAAGCCGATACTATTGGGAACCTTACAATATCTAAATTTTCGTAAAATTTTGTTGAAAACTAAGGAGTATCTCCCTCACGCAAAGCTCTGTCCTTAGCTGGTTTTGGCTTTACATTTAAGATCCTTTTAGTTATTTGTTCTCTCTCAGTTTTTAACATCTTTCGAGTTTATAGACTTCCAAACGTTTAGATTTTATCTGCACTGAAGAGACATAAGTTGTCGAAATGCGCATATGCAGAAAATAAATTCACAGTAACTTCGGTATTTAGTTATCTGTAAGTTTATTAATGAATTTATGAATTATACTGAGGGATCTGAAGGATTCCTTCTGAAAACAGAACATTGAAATTCGTTTGCTTTCCATTGCAATTGATTTCCATGGGTGTAATCGCAATGAGAAAGCTAAAGCATCTGTAACATCATGAACATGGCAAATGAGTGACACTAACCGATTTAGCAATGAAGAAAATACCTATTCTTTACAAGAAACCCCCGCCAAGTTTATAGCATAAACTGAAAGGGCCATATCTCCCAAACCACTCTGAAAATCTGAAATAAAACATTTCAAAAGTTAGTGGAAACTGGGAACTTACATACCATGTTCAAAGACAGTATGTTAAGATGGTTATTTCGATCACAGAAACTATTTGTCGGAAACCTAAAGATTTGGGAAAATTTAAAGTTTAACGAATTGAATCATGCACTCTAGAGCCAATTATCCTCATAACTCATGACCATACTGGCTTTAGGTTTTGTGGTCAACAAATAACTTATCAAGTTTGCAGACTTTATGCAATAGTTCAAAAGTTATTAGTCGGAAACCCGAAAATAAAAAAAAAATCAATGTTTCAAAGTAATAACTCCAGAGTCACTTGGAGTTCTGAGCCCAAAATCCAAATTGACCTGTGTTTGTGTAATTTCGTTCACAAGATGGTGGTCAGAAACCCAAAATTTACAAAATCTTAATGTTTCAATGGACAAAAATTCAGAACCACTCAAAATCGAATTTCTGAATACCGGAGTTGACATGTTCAACACGGCGGGTGTCTTACAAAAATCAGGAGATGCTTATTCTAACGGTGCACCTGTTTTTATATATGCGTGTCTACATTTTCTTTTCTGCGCCGAGCTCATGCTGTGTCTTTGTTTCTTTATTTTTACGACGTTGTTATTGTCCTTGGATTGTTCGTTTTGGACTGACGGTTCGGTTCTCTCGAATAGTAGATCATAATAAGTTAAACAGAAATTTGAAAACAGTATGTTACCTCGTCCACAAGTTATTATTATTGGGTTACGGGTGGACGGACGGGGAGACACACACAGGCAGACGAACAGAAAAAAAGAAGAAGAGAAAAAAAAACAGGCGGACATAGTGGCAACAGAGAAGCAGGCAAACTGACAGCAGAACGGGCGAATGACTCAACAAATGTCTGAGGAACACTTTGTTTGGAGGGGTAAAAAATTAAAATGGTGATCAGACATATGAGCACAAGAAAATCACTTTTGCAATATCTTAGGCAGTATGTAATACCTAAACTTTATAAAACTTAAAATATGCTAGTTCATGTGATAAAGTTTAAGTTTCTTTTTAAGTTTCTTTTTCTTTTTCAGCAAGTATATTTATTATTGCCAAAAAAACCCTTAACTTGAAGGAAATGCAATTGGAACAATTCAGGTACAAAAAGGAGAATTTCAAAATTCAAGTGAATATGAATATTCAGCATAACAAAAACCTTTACTTTATACAAATTTCAAATTTCAAATTTAATTTTTTATTATCTTTAAACTATATAGTTTGTGATAAACAATTATTATACAAACAATAAATGACAGAAAAAAAAACAATAATCATACGGATATGTACAAGTAAATAAACATTAAGAGTCCCCTGTCCTCAGTTCTAATGACTTTTTCAAAAAGGAACCTAATTTATTTACTTGTGTTGGTGTTGATTTTGAATTTGTCTTCATCTGATAATTGCATAAAATTTAAATTTTGTGAACATTGAAACTGGAAATATGACATTCTGAGACAATTATTGGTCACACAATGTAATATGAAGTGTATACAGAAAACTAAGGTAAAATTGCAACATTTGAAACGCAAAACTGTACAATTGCAACATTTGAAATCACATATGCAGACACTAAATTAACAGAAACCTCAGAATTTTGTTATTTATTACCACTGGACCGATGCCTCTGTTGGTGGACTGTTAGTCCCCGAGGGTATTCTTACTGCAGTAGCCAGTACTTCGGTGTTGATCCGAAAACCGATTTCAATTGAAAACTTGCAATATCTAAGTTTAAGAAACTTAGGAGTATCTCCGTCTTGTACAGGTCTGTCCTTAGCTGATTTTGGCTTTACTATTTAAATCCTATTGGAAAATTTTCTCTATCTGCAGGTTTTACACATATTTCGGTCTATGCCTGGATTACCAAATGTTTTGATTTGATCTGCACTGAAGAGACATGAGTTGCCGAAATGTGTCTATGCAGAAAGTAAAGTCACAGTATCTTCGGTATTTTGTTATCTATTACCACTGGGCTGCTGCCTCTGCTGGTGGACTGTTAGTCCCCTAGGGTATTCATCAACCCAGTATCCAGTACTTCGGTGCTTGTTCTAAAACCGATTTCATTTTAAAATTTTGCAGTGTCTTAATTTAAAAAAAAATGTTAAAAACTAAGGAGTATCTCCCTCTTGCATAGCTGTGCCCTTAGCTGATTTTGGCTTTTCTGTTTATATCCAATTGGCAATATGTTCTCTATCAGGTTTTACCCATATTTCGGCCTTTGGATTTCCAAATGTTTTTATTTAATCTGCACTGAAGAGACATAAGTTGTCGACATGCGCATATGCAGAAATTGAATTCATAGAAACCTCTGAGTTTTGTGATTTATTACCACTGGCCGATGCCTCTGCTGGTGGACTGTTAGTCCCCGATGGCATTCACCAAATCAGTAAACAGTACTTCAGTGCTGGCCCGAAAACCGATTTCATTTGATATTTTCCATATCTAAATTTAAGAAAAATTTATTCAAATCTCCCTCCTGCATAGCTCTGTCCTTAGCTGATTTTGGCTTTTCTAATTAAACTCTTTTTTCTCTATCAGGTTTTACACATATTTCGTTGTATACCTAGATTTCCAAATGTTTTGATTTGATCTGCACCGAAGAGACATAAGTTGTCGACATGCGAATATGCAGAAATTGAATTCATAGAAACCTCTGAGTTTTGTGATTTATTACCACTGGCCGATGCCTCTGCTGGTGGACTGTTAGTCCCCGATGGCATTCACCAAATCAGTAAACAGTACTTCAGTGCTGGCCCGAAAACCGATTTCATTTGATATTTGCCATATCTAAATTTAAGAAAAATTCATTCAAAACTAATATTGAGTATCTCCCTCCTGCATAGCTCTGTCTTTAGCTGATTTTGGCTTTTCTAATTAGACTCTTTTTTCTCTATCAGGTTTTACACATATTTCGTTGTATACCTAGATTTCCAAATATTTTGATTTGATCTGCACTTAAGAGACATAAGTTGTCGAAATGCGCATATGCAGAAACTTAATTCATAGTATCTTTGGTATTTTTTATTTATCTGTTTTAATAACTTTCCACCGATTCAGTTTTACAACATCCTTAATATATACCATTGGAGCCTGTTAAGTATATAGCTATCATACTATATTTAGTTAGTATGTTAACTCAAATTATTGAACCACGGATGTCTTGAACGAAAGAGGAGTTGCTTACTATACAGGTGTACTTGATTTCCCCCATGGTTTTTAATTTCGTCCTTGTTGTTCATCTTTAAATGTCTATTAATTGTTCTTCTCTCTACCGTACTTATATATATGTCTGTTTTTTGTGTGTGTCAGATGTCACTGTCGTCAGAGTGCATTTTACTGACAGTTCCGATCTTACCTACTTACTACTGGATTATCCAGGATATCGACAAATTAATTTAGAATAAGCCATTGAATAGACACAAAAGCGAAGTAACAAGTATAAATTTTTCACGTGGCCTAAAAGTAAAAACAGGCACAGTTTGGTAGGTTCTTTTCAACCGTTCCACTGCAATTAGCAAAAATTGCACTATAATTTCAAATTTAACACATGTTAGTTCAGTTTCAAAATGATTTTATGAAGAAAAATATATCAGATGAGTGTTCGACATCTTCAAGTGAAAAATATGTTTAATAAAAGAAAATGTGTCCATGGGACAAGGATGCCCCCGCCATACAGATATCTTGGCAAACAGGAAGTTGATGATTGAAAGACTTGAAAAAGGGAGACACGGTACAACTCACCATACCAAAGCTACATACCAAATATCAAATCATTCCTGCATACACAAGCTGACAAATCCTTGACGAAAATTTCGGACGTTCATACGGACGTACGTACAGACAAGGGTAAAACCTAACGGCGGGGGCATAAAAATCGAACAGAATTAAACAATATTTCATCAAGTATTGGCGACAGACCATGCAAAACACTACATGCAGACGAACTATAAAAGATTTACCTATTTCTTCATAAATCGCCCATGCTGGCTCATAAGGTTCTGGTAAACATGGAGTTGTATCAAATTCTACTCCATGACTTGCAACAGGATCAAACATGGACATCATTGCTCTATACATATCTGCTAAAGCTCCCTCGCCCTGAACATGCATTTTCAAATGTGGTGGTACTGTTTGGATGAAAAGATGAAAATTTGTTCTCAAACATGGAGTAAAATCTCTGTCGTCAGCAATTATTTGAAAATTACACAAGGTTTATTAATAGATGACAAAAGCAGTAATATTAATCTTCAATGATATTTTTTTCCTCTGTACGTACAAATGTCAAAGAAACAGGTACATTAAAATGATGCTTGAAATTGTATGTGAACTTTGCCATCAGACAATAATTTCGAAGAAAATAAATTTAAAATATAAATTGGTGCTTATCTTTGAGCTACAGCATGATTTCTAATCTCTCTACATTTTCTTTGGGTTTTACATTAGAAAATGGACTTTTACTTGATAACATGAAATTCTAAGAATTTCAAAAAAAATTGTTAAAGGTTTTTCAAAGGTGTCAATATGTTTTTGTTGTTGATCTCCAAATAAGGTTCATAGGTCTTCCGCGTCAGATTATTACATCCGCCACATCGGAAAGAGGGGTCAATACGTCAGATTACATACCACGTCAGAGTGAACTTCGTCAAGGTAAACAAGACAGTGAAACAACGGCAGCATAATACCGAAAGAACAAGGAAAGTGATGATCATAAAAATCAGCATAATACCGAAGGAACAAGGAAAGCGATGATCACAAAATCAACATAATACCGAAGGAACAAGGAAAGTGATGATCACAAAAATCAGCATAATACCGAAGGAACAAGGAAAGTGATGATCACAAAAATCAATGTCCAAAGAAATTGCAAAAACGCCAACAGAGAATAAACAAAGATAAAACAAGGATGTGAGACAGCCACAATGCACAAAAATAAAAAGACGACATTAAAAACTAATGATTGATTGATTGATTAGTTTGACTTTAACGTCCAATGAGCAATATTTCAGCTATATCAGGACGAGAACAAGTTTATCAATTCAAAAAAATTGTAAGTAAAAGAAGAAAGAAATAAAGGTGGAAGGGACAACCGGGGTAACGACTTTTGATTGCCACTGGAAAAGGGGAGAAATGGGTAGGGGCAGGAAATTTAGCCTTCCTTACGACACCCAGTGCGTCTGCTCTCTTTAGAGAAACATAGAAGGGGTCTTTATACTGCATGGAGCGTGGCGTTTCTCCATACAGTTTGGCTACAATGGTTCGCGGTCATGACCTGACTACCCCGCATAGACAGGGCATTCCCCTATCAACCAACTGGGGACGCGCCCGGTAGATCTGTAGCCGGAGCCCCTGAAAATCGATCCAGGTGCCGGGCCTCTGATAGGAAGACTCATACTCAAAGCTCAGAGGATGATGCGGGCCTTTTCATAAGCCGGGACCGCGCACGGCGGTAAAAACTAATGCACTCGTAGTGTGAATTCCCATAAAAACCGGGAGTGACGTCAGGTGTCTGGAAGAGTAAGCATGTCCTGCTCTGCTAATGACATCAGTCACACTATCAGTGAAAGAAAGATCTGTTTGGTAGCAGATTGGTTAATGTCATTTTCTAACCCTTAGCCAAAACCATTTGAAATTCATGGTACATATTATTTTTCTAACCCTAAAAAAGTACCAAGGTAAAATTTTGAAAAACTTTAGTAAACTCTTTACTAGTATTCAAACAATCACAAGGACAAATCGGTCGCAAAAACATCACTGACAAAGACAAAACTAAAATTTTACAGCATGATATACAAGACAACACAACTAAAGTACTGACAGTGTGAAAAAAGCGAGGTTAATTCTTTCGTTAGATTACAACCTCTTTAGTAATTTCATATCGATATCTCTCATAAGGAGATATTGGCGTGGCAGAGATGGTAATCTAACCAAACGAAAAAGAGCTATGCATCTCTGTGTCAGAGATTGATTCTTACTTCGGAAAACTTTTATTACATGATAGAGGTTGAAACAGCTTAGGGACCGACCATTTAACTTGAAAGGAGGGGGGGCTATGTTTTTTTTCCCCTAATATTTTGGAGTTGATTTTATGTGAAAAAAATATTTTGGCTGCCAAAATGACGAAAAAAAAATTTCTGAAGGAGGCTTTCTGCCCAAAAAATAATGTCAATTTTAAAAAAAAATATTTTGTTGGTACACGTGAATAAAATAAATATTTTCTGTCCAGAAAAAAATTCATACCCCCCCCCCACCCTTCATGTTAAATGGTCGGTCCCTTATTTTGAAAATAAGGCACAATTTAAATACCCGGGGAGTAACACACATTCAGAAATGATGTAATAGCAACACAGTAAACACACGCTCTTATTCAAAATGAATTATTATATTTGCAATATTAGGATTGGTTGGAATGAGCATAGTCTTAAAATATGATATTCTTATATGAAACTCCTCTCTGTGGCATCTGATTGTGATATTCAAACTAATACATTTATTTCATTTTATTTCACTTAAAAGGTAGCTCTTTGAAAATACTTTCTAAATATATAAAGATTAAAATATCCATGCGACACGGATGCCCAGTCCAGATAGTTATCGGCAAACGGGAAATAGATTGGCGACATACTTGAATATGAAAAAGAAAGGAAATGGTGTAAATGTCAAGGAGACAACATCCCATATCCAGGTTGAAACTCATTATACCGAAACTTTAGACCAAATTTCAAAACTACTGCATACAATAGCTGAGACGGACGGACGTACAGACGGATAAGCTTAAAACTTCATGCCTATGTCGCCTTACGACGGGGCATCAAAATCGAGCTCTTATTCTGCATAACTTCCAAAGTGTTCATTTTCACAGTAAAACAGTCATGGGTCATAAGTATTCGTTATTTTGAAATTTTCCAGTGCTTTTCATATTAAAACGGTCTCCATTAAAAAAAATTCTGTAGAGCTCAATTCTTGTCCAATTTTCATAGAGGTTGCAACATTAAAAAGAGCTTGACAATCAGTTTCTTACAATAATTTTCAGATAATTTTGGGTACTGTGGTTTTTTTTATTGTCACAATTTAAATACACAGCAAAATATTTTACTTCACAATTTACAAAAGTTTCATATATATGTAGTAAATTTAAACCTCGAAATTTTATACTTGTCTTTAAATCATGACAATATCAAAACCCCGACACCAAAAATTATATGAAAATTATAGGAAGAAAGTATTTGTAAAGTTCTTTTTAATGGTATAAATCTTGTGGAAATCTGACAAAATATGAGCTCAATAGAATTTTTTTAAATAAAGGCCGTTTTTATATGAAATGCGCTGTGTAATTTCAAATTCACGAAAACTTATGTCCCATGACTGTATATATACGTGAAATATTTCATTTACCCAAAGGTGTCTTATATTTCTGAATCTTGCATTTTCAACGCTGTTTTATCAATTTTCTCACATTTACAAAATGAGATTTTCTTGACCACCAGACTGAAGCTGACGCCCGCATTTTCTCAGGAATTCGCCATTTTCCCACACGTGGGTACTACTTTGTCTCAATTGAAAGACTAACATAAGATTTCCTAACATATTTCTCACTTGTATTGTCTGTTTTCAACATTAAATGATGATTCAGCATTCTCAACATCCACCATAGGCCATAATCAGTCAACAGGTAAAATCCTGCATGACAACCAGCTAGAATTAAAGTTATGAATCCTTTTTGCAATTTCAACCTCTCTTTCTTAACCATCCTGATTGAATCTATGAAGAAAACAAAATTTTATCAATTCAGTTTGTGCTTATTTTTTTTTAACTTGATGACTTTAAGAAATGCAAACATTTCTTGGCATACTTTAAAAAAGATGCAAAGCTGTTCAGCTGATGTTAGAGATTACTATCAACATATATAAAGAACAAATAATATGCCTAAATACTCATATATAAAAAAGATTAAGAGAATGTAAAGATCCTTATGTTATCTGCCAAATTTTGAAAAAGATTTCGAAAAACTGTAATACATGTATTACCCAATCTTAAGAGAGCCAGAAGTTGAACTTTAGTGCCGAACTAACAAAATACGCAAAGCTTACGTATGAATGTTTGGATTCATAACTAACCCATATCCGATCTGTTGTTATTTAATGAGCGCATACATAATCAAATAATACGGATATTTTTTTTTTAAGTATGAGATTGGATCATGAACTTTAAATTAAATTTCTCAAGTAGTATCCAATATTCGAATAAGAAAGAAATGAGGACATTTGGTTAAGGACCTATGTTTTCAAATATTACTCCACTGAAGTTTGTTTTGATGTTCCTAAAAGCAGATGATCATTATGTTTTCCCCGCAGGGTCCTGTGTGAACTATCCAAGGTAGCGGCCATGGTTGTCGACGGATTGATACAAAATGAATTTTGTTAATGACTTTTATCCTTATGGTAGATAGACTCTAATATTTACATCCATGAGATTTCGTTATAAATCGGCACAATTGAAGACCCAATCCTACACACTTGAAATATGCAAAAAAAGTATGTCACCAAGCTTGTTTTTTCTAGAATCAAAGTCAAATTTTGTTTATTTTTTGCCATGTTTCTCCTAAATTTACACAGAATACAGGGGGAAAATATGGACAGGCAATTTTTAGATAAATTGAAATGACCCTTTTATCCTTGAGATCTTTATTTAATTATTTTTGTAAATAGATAGTTCATGACATGATTTATTGGTTACATTTAAACATCTATATTCATTATGTTATAAGTTCACATTAAAAAATTGCAGATAATACTAGCAAAGTGAACAATTTTATCTACATACATATTATTTGTTGCTTATATTATAACTAAACAAGTGTGTTGCTTGTCTACATTAGACACGAGGAGGATTGCGAGTATGCGGCCGAAGCAGCATGCCGCACATCCTTGAGCACCGACCCTTGGTGTCTCTTGTAGACCGGCAACTAATTTCCCTTTGTATACACTTTTTGTGGTTGTACTTCTACATTAGACACGAGGAGATATGTAGATATTACATATCCTAGAGCATCGTCCCCTGGTGTCTGTTGTAGATTTACGACACATCGTTTATTTTATTTTATTTATTTATTTATTTATTTTTATTTACTTATTTATTTATTTCATTTATTTTTTTTTCTCAACTAGTGGTTTTTCTACATCAGACACGAGATTTGAATTGTTAATCATATAATTATTATGTCAAAATGCTGCAAACCTGTTTAAAAGTCCAGAAAAACTTGGACGTTACTTAAATTTTTACATAAAAGGGATATTGACAGCATATTCTGCATTAATTCGTTAGATTGGCTTAGGGATCCAATGACCTGAAGATTTTACATGTATACTGGCCTCTTACCAGCCGTTGNACCAAAAAAAACCATTTAAAAAAAAAAGCATACATATATATAAATATATATATTAACTTGTTGTTACATTAATTTTGTTGTATTGTTGTGTCTGAATTATGAATGTTATATTTGTAATTGCCCCTTGAGGGACCTTGATTGGAATAAATGTATCTTATCTTATCAATATGACACCATGCTTTTAACGGAGATGTTTTACAAATTTTCCGTAATTAACATCATTTATGGGAAAAAAGAGTTCATGCTTGGCAACGTTAACGACATATGACGTTTCATATTGGTCAATCAATTACGACATGATCATCAAAAAGGAAAACATCAAATGATCACTATAAACCGCCCACTAAAGCGGGGAGGGGGTATAATGAATGATCCGGCCAAAAAACCCAAATCCGTAATCGACTGTATATTTTTCAAATGCGCGATGGAATTGCGCACTGCAACAGTGTCTATCTACCTTAATTCTTGCACTTTTTGCTTCAGTTTGCTTCAGTAGTTTCAGATGAGATGACAAAAACGTGAGAAAAAGAGAAGACATACACTTTCTACGCTGGTATCCATGTTTTTTTCGTGTTGTTATTTGGATCAAGAACAAAGAACATTTTTTGTTAATAACTTTTCAATTACACCATACTTGTGTGTGAGGTTTGGTTTCATTTGACTCAGTAGTATCAGAGATGACTACTAATCACGGGGAAAATTAGCTACTGGGCAAAAGATGCAAAATTATGTGGAAATATCACACCCACCTTTTCTGACGGGTGAAATAAAAAGAGCAATGTATTTCCAAAGTAAAGAACTTTGAAAACAATTCATTTCTGAATAATAAGTGTAACATAATGAACCCTTGTAAACAGGAAAATTTTCGCTATTTCCGCGTTAAGGAATAAAGCGGGAAAATAAAACTGTCGCGAATGCTTACTTGCAATTGGGTGATTCATAAGATTGACCGACAAACGCGAATTCAAGACTGTGAAAAATTTAAAATGAAATTTACAAGTCCACCGCGAAATAAAGACGACGCGAAAGTTTTCAAGTTTACAGTACATTCATGACAAGTCATAGACATCCCGCAATATCAAAATCACCTTCGGATTGCATGTAAAAACTACACCTGTTTTAAAAAATTGCAAGAAATTTATAGAAGTAATTATGAAATTATCTTATGCTCCATATAATGATCTATTTTCACACTAGGCCAAGATTTCACCCTTACTCTAATGTTCCTTATATTTCCAATATTTCACAAAAGTGTTCATACTAGTTTGATGCGATTAATGTAATTTCCCCCGTTCCTTTGTCTGGCAATGTGATAAATCATATCAGGTGTGTGATATCGACTATAATTCTTTTTTAAATGCATGGATGTTCCAATCTGCAGTCTGCACATAATACATTTATATTCAATAATTATGAATTTCATTCAAAGCATTGAAAAGTGAAAAAAATATCAAGAGAAGCAAATATCAGGTCCTGCAGTACCATGCAGTAAGGTAGGACAATTTTATCCAACCATTAACTAGAATGACAAAGTCCAACGCAAGTTTGAAAATCTAAAAAGAAAAGATATAAATTCATGCAAAATACATGTCACACATCGGCAATATATACTGAAGAACTTTTGCAAGCTTAATTGAGAAGTAACATGTGACCGACCATTAAACTGAAAAGGGGGGGGGTTATGGTTTTTTTCTGGACAAAAAAAAAAAAATTATTTTTTTTCACGTGTATCAAAAAATATATTTTTTCAAAATTAACATTATTTTTTGTGGCAGAAAGCCTCCTTCAGCAATTTTTTTCATCATTTTGGCAGCCAAAATTATTTTTTTCACATAAAATCAGCCCCAAAATATTTTTTAGAAAAAAAAGCCATAGCCCCCCCCCCCCCCCTTTCAAGTTAAATGGTCGGTCCCTAAGAAGGATATGTGAATAATGGAGGCTTAAATCTGTTCGGGTTTTTTGCTTTTCCTTTAGATCCTATGTGTTATTTCTTTTATACCAGCTTTAGATATATACCAGTTTTAGTGTTACAAATGTATTCGATCTGCACTGAAAGACTTAAGTCGGGCAAAGGATGACAGTGATTGTAAGAGCACTTTGCTAGTTTAATTGATGTTTGTTGACAATCCCGCACCCATGACTAATGAAGACATGGATGTAGCGTTGCTCGAACAATTAGCAAAGAATTCCGCTTAAACCGGTGCCAGGGCCGTCTTGAACTACTATGAGGTATGAGCAAAACCCATTGTTGAAGTCTTCATGGTGACTTCAAGATGAAGAACAACAATAAAAGCGTTGTTCCTTTGCTTGTTTTTTACCATTTATTTGTAGAGACTTTGTCTCATGTGCATTTACTCCATATCCTTTTATTCACCGTTTAAGTTGTTGAAATGAAAACTAATTTTCAAAAACTTCAGTATTCAGTCTCTATCACATGTATCAGTTTTTAAACATCTTTGAGTTTATGCATAGTCTTCGAAATGTTTAGATTTTATCTGTACTGAAAGACAGAAGTTGTCCAATGGCCATATATGCAGAACCAAAATTTACAGTAATTTCGGTGTTCTGTTATTTATTTATGACAAAGTCTGATGATAGAATTATAATTTGAAAAAGAAATAAAAAACTAAAGAAAGCATAATGCATGATGCTCGTCAATTTTAGAATCCCTGAAAGTTCTATTGATGTATAAAGTCATTTTCGACTTTTTGCAGTGGACCATTTTTGCAAAGACTATTGTGGCCAAGTTTGGTTTCGATTGGCTCAATTGTTTCAGAGGAATAGATATCTATAGAAATGTTTTCCCATAAGGTTCAATGTTAAGAAAAGTTTCCCATCGGAGGTAATCTTGGAAAATGAAAGGTAGATTGAAATGAGTGCAAAAATTAAACAGAATTAAAATGTTGCGCATTTATTATTTCGAAAAATGTAGCAAATTAGATACCAAAAACACATAAATAACTATATTTTTTTATTTACAATGTATTTATTTGCAGTCTTATTAAAGTCTAATGAAGTAACTGGCATCAAAAACTGAATTGTTAATCATATAATTATTATGTTAAAATGCTGCAAACCTGTTTAAAAGTCCAGAAAAACTTGGACGTTACTTAAATTTTTACATAAAAGGGATATTGACAGCATATTCTGCATTAATTCGTTAGATTGGCTTAGGGATCCAATGACCTGAAGATTTTACATGTATACTGGCCTCTTACCAGCCGATGTCTCCTGAAATACATGATGAATCTTTACCAAATCTTTTGGGTAGTTTCGAGTTTGATTTTTCTTCCGTAGTGCGACCGTGTTTTACCAGACGACTGTGCTAATGGAGCTAGCCGGCAATTTAGCAGCGAGCACTCCTTGGCCCGTCTTAGTAACGTTCGTATCTTTCTGTTTTAAGGTTGTGGTCTCGTAGTTAGTGGTCTACCTGTATTGGGTTTTGTTTGTAATTTCATTATACTATTGGAAAACGGGATAGACAAAGGGGAGGTTTGGGTACCAATAAACTGGTTAAAGCGTACTTCCAGCTTTTGCTGATGCCCGGTACCAAGTCCGTCTATCCCGAGTCCCTGTCGTTGTTTTACATTTGTCTTTTTGTGAAGTGCCCTTGTGGATTGTTGCATGTGGTAGTGATTTACGGCCATTGTATTTGTGTATTGTTATCTTCTCTTTTATAATTTATGTTTCAATCATATCATCAAAGAAACTACCCAACTAACAATTATCTCATTAATGAAGAATCTGTTTGCTAACTCTTTTCTAGCAGGAAAAAATATGAAAATCGGACAGGAAACGTGTTCACAGGATTTCTTTTCTTATTAACAGGGCCATACTTTATATGAAATGCAAATGAATTATAAGAGACGGGACTATCTGTGTACAATATTAAATTTAAGCAATTTGTAGAAGGTTGAATAAGTAACTGAAGAATGTTAACAAGGGTTGCAATGCATCCCAATATATACTTTACATGATGAAATATATTTTGACTTTTCCTTGCTTTTCAGAGGAAAGATGCTTTCTTTTCCCAAATCCTTTCTCCTTTGATCAATTGCCAGGACTTTGTATGTAATATAAAAGTTGTCAAATCTATCATTTGACAAGTACCTCTGTCTGTATACAACTGCCCTGAAAAGGAGTAAAAACAAATTAAGGTATCTGCAGGATAAAATTTCCTATTATAGAATTTTGTGAAATTTTCTGTATAGAAACATAATTGTATTATTGTTCAAAATATAAAATAAAATTTGGGGGTCACCGTGCATTTAAGCGAAAAAACGGACAACGAAAATCTAAGGATTTTACAAAGAAATGAAATCTATTATAAATTTTATTTATACATAAATTTTATTTATACTTTGCATATGTTTTAATCTCATTACAATGTTTACATATTAGTATAAGAAATAAAAACTAGAGGCTCAGAGACTGCGCCTGTATCGTTCACCTGACAAAATGCTTCTGTGCCATGCATGGCCAAAAATGATGTTTTTTACCAATGGGGTATAATGCTAAGCTTTGTTCTCCATTGGCATCCCGTGTTTTTGTCTGATCCTAATGAAATTAGTCATCTTTGCAAAGGATCTACCCTACATCATTCCAAAACAGCTTAAATTTCCTTGAATGGTTTCAGAGAGATGATGCAAAGAATAATTTTCTCATGGGCTCCAATGTTAAAGATGTTCCATACTGGTCTCCTTGTTTTTTTTGTCAGATCAAAATGAAATGAGCAGTTTTTTAAAAGCATCTTCCATACATCATTCCTGTAAAGTTTGGTTGAAATCACAGGAGAGGTTGAAAATGTGACTTTTTCCATAGGGTCCAATGTTAAACTTAAGGTCCGCGCTAAGGGCAATGATTTTTATCGAATCGGAACGAAATGAGCAATCTTTGTAAATGATCTTCGATACATGATTCCTGTAAATTTAGTTTGGTTGAATTTGCTGCAGTGGTTTCAGAGGAAAAGATGAAAATGTGATTTTCCCATAGGTCCAATGTTAAACAATGTTCAGTGCTGGCGGCAATGTATTTTATCGGATCGCAATGAAATGAGATATCTTTGTTAAAGACCTTTAGTTCATCATTCCTGTAAAGTCTGGTTAAATTTGCTTCAACGGTTGCAGAGGAGAAGATGAAAATGGGTTTTCATCGGGTCCAATGTTAAACTATGTTCCTTGATGGCGGCCATGTTTTTTATCCGATCGGAATGAAATGAACAATCTTTGTTAAGGACCTTTAGTACATCTTTCCTGTAAAGTTTGGTTGAATTTGCTACAGCTATTTCAGAGGAGCAAATGAAAATGTGATCTTTCCCTTAGGTTCCTATGTTAAAGCTACGTTCTGCCCTAGCATCCATGTTTTTAGTAGATCACAATGAAATGAGCAATTTTTGTTAAGGACCTTCAGTACATCATTCTTGTAAAGTTTGGTTGAATTGGTTTCAGTGGTTTCAGAGCAGAAGATGAAAATATGATTTTCCCATAGGGCCCCGGAAAGGTAAGCATGTCCTGCTCTGTCAGTGGGTCAATCCAGGGTAAAGTCGAAACCTGTAATGTCAAATCAGGGAAGAC
Source organism: Modiolus philippinarum (assembly GCA_002080025.1). Lineage (NCBI taxonomy): Eukaryota > Metazoa > Mollusca > Bivalvia > Mytilida > Modiolidae > Modiolus > Modiolus philippinarum. The sequence continues at coordinate 7,913 of MJUU01004461.1, read as the reverse complement.
GCGAATCTAGCTGAAAATGTCAGTTTTTATTTGTGACACTGACATTTCATATCTATCTATGATGTCGTGGTGACGGCCATAGAATTTCTGAAGGAACGAAAGTAACAAAGGCTGAACATATCCCTGACTCAGCAGTTTTTGTGACAGTGCTTTTGCTCTTTCCACAAAGTCACTGTATGTACTGCACGCTCTACAGTAACGAATTAATTGTGAAATATATACTCCATGTGCTGGGGATGCAGGTATATTGCTGCAGAGAAAGGGGAAGTTCACAATTGGAAAGTCAAAATCATCACGTTTGTCATATAATCTAGATTTCAGACGTCCATGTTCGTCAATGCACAACAAAAGGTCAAGGTATAAAGTAGAATCGGATGTATCGGTTGTCTCTTTAATTTCAAGTTCACTGGGGTAGATACGATGTAAATATTCTTTAAATCTTGGGTTATTAAGAGAAAGTACATCGGCTGAAATTAAAAGTCTGGGCTAGCTGTTTTTGTTTCTGTTGTATCAGCCCTTGTAAAAACTTTGCTTCATACGAAAAAAGGAAAAGGTCAGCTAAAAGTGGCGCACAATTTGTTCCCATAGGAATCCCTATTGTCTGTTGATAACACGGCCTCCACATTCAACAAAAATGTTGTCGATCAAAAATTCAAGCATCTTAATCACGTCATTTTCACTGTATTTCTTGTTTGACTCAGTGTGGTTCTTTACAAAATATGTTTTATCTTTTCCTATTACCAGATAGGAATACCTGCGTTCTCCGTTTTTGGTAAAGAAACATTGATGTATCAGATCGGAAATTACTGTTTTAAGTTTACTAGTATTATGGGGAAGAGTTGTATAAAGGGTAGAAAAATCAAAAGTTTGAATGCTATTGCAGTATTCGAGACTGTTTGAAGCGAGCTGTTCAAGGAGATATTTGGAATTTTTAAGAATCCACACCTGATTTACGCCGCTCGTGGAATAGGCCTTTTCGCAGTAGCTTTTTAGACCATCTCTAACTGCAGTCAGTAAAGTTGTAAGGAGTTTGGATAGGGGCTTAGTGGTGCATCAACTTTGATACCGAATGATGCTAACACAGAAGTGTGATTTGTGATTATCTCGTCCCTTGATAATGTAGTTGGGGAATAAGTAAGATTGCCAGATGAAGTGTCAGTACCCATCTCCTTAACAAGACAGTCTAAATAGTGTTTCTTGCATACAAACACAATATTGTTAGAAGCTTTTTTTGCAGGTACTATGACGTGTTTTTCCTGGAGGTTTGTCAATGTTTTAGCAACAAGAGGGTCATCAAATATGCCGGGCGTTCTAGTTTTCATAGATGTTTTCAAGCGCCGGATACGATTCATGAATAATGACTTAATCGACCTGATCCAGTCTGACAATGTCTCCACATCTTCTTTTTCTTTCTTCGCCCACATTCTGGCATAGTCTTCAACTGCATCCATCATAATTTTGAAGTTATACTTCCAGTTGATGTGCTGGGGTTCACGGAAATTTGGACCTTTCGAAAAAATATCTCGTAATTTTTGGTTTCCAACGATATCTAGGTCACCCGTTATCACGTGTCCAGCAGGACTTTAGTTGAATGGGGAAGAGGAGCAGGTGCAATCAGGCGGTGTGGCTTTAAAGTCATCAATCTGGAAATCACGCAATACCCGTTTGTGATTGAAAATAGTGGTTGCAATAGATTTAGTGTAGGAATAAGAGATAAGTGGAACAGATTGGTCTTTGAAGTAAGGAGGAATGTTAGATTTCACTGTTTTGTTGTGCAGAATGTTGGAGAGACTAGAGCATGTCGAAACTGGCGCCGCAATTTCGATCCTGAAACTCTGGGCAAAAGTAAAAATCAGATTAGTGTGGATTCAAATTCTGTTTGGCACACTAATGTGTTGATACAGTAATTTGCTGGATACAGTGATTTCTTGAAATTTTACCAAACTATATCATTTCTTAGCTTCAGACTAAATATCAAGTCATTTAAAGTTAAAAGTCAAAGTATCAGCAAAACAGAAAGTAATTCAGTGACAAACCTATAAGTCACTCACACAATACAAATCATTATTTCCAAGCTTCAGACCAAATTTCAAACCATTCCCTATTGTAGAAGCCAAGAAATCTGTGACGGAAATTTTGTTGATAGTAAAAATCAAAGTATCGGCAAATAGGAAGTGGATGCCCGACAATATTGAACATTGCTTACACAATACAACTCATTACTATCAAGCTTCAGACCAAATTTCAAATAATTCCCTATTGAAGAAGCGTAGAAATCTGTTACGAAAATTTCATTCATAGAAAAAAAATCAAAGTATCGGCAAACAGGAAGTGGATACCCGACAAACTTGAAAATTGCTTACACAATACAAGTCATCATTTCCAAGCACAAGCCAAATTTCAAATCATTCCCCAAAGTATAAGCCAAGAAATCTGTGACGAAAATTTCGTTCAGAGAAAAGAAATCAAAGTATCGGCAAACAGGAAGTGGATACCCGACAAACTTGAAAATTGCTTACACTATACAAGTCATCATTTCCAAGCTCCAGACCAAATTTCAAATCATTCCCTATTGTAGAAGCCAAGAAATCTGTGACGAAAAATTTGTTAAAGTAAAAAAAATCAAAGTATCGACAAACAGAAAGTGGAAGTCCGACAAACTTGAAAATTGCTTACACAATACAACTCGTCATTTCCAAGCTTCAGACCAAATTTCAAATCATTCCAACTTATATATGACGAAAAATATTGTTGACGGACGGACAGACGGACAGACAGACGGATGGACAGACGGACAGACAAAGTGAAAATTATAGTGCACCCGCATCTCGATGAGGGGCCCTAATTAATGGCATCTAGGCCTTTGTTAGCAAACTGAATTTTAAGAAATGATCGGTTTTCAGGTTTATTTGCAGAAGTTGTAACAGGATTGAGGAGTCTGTGATTGGCGATGTCCATAACGATAGCTGTTAATTTATATTCCAGAGAATGCCAGTCAGTCACAGTTGAATCTAAACATACTTTGTAAAACGAATGAAGTTTCGAAAGTGGCAAGGAATACAATTTTGTACGAATGTGATGAATACCTAGTGGCATTTTCATAAATGGTAGGAGACCATTAATTGAAATGTCATGTAGATGTGGGGAGGTATAATGCCTATGTCCATGACTACGTGGTCTTCGCTGGCTTCCATTAAGGATATTCATCACATTCACAGAACTGCATCCTGGGCTTGAAAGATTACCTACACTTTTAATATTATCATTGCAACCATAGGGTATTGCTGTTCCCATCTCTTTGATCCAGTACTCCTCTCTTTGTGGACGGTAAGGTGTACTTAGGGTAGCGTCGTTTGACTTGTGATATATTTTTTTCAATAATCCTGATCTTCAATGAGAAATCTTTGTTGAGGACCTTCAGTACATCATTCCTGTAAAGTTTCGTTAAATTTGCTTCAGCGGTTTTAGAGGAGAGGATGAAAAGGTGATTTTCCCATAGGGTCTAATGTTAAACCTAAGTTCCGCGCTGGAGGCCATGTTATTTATCGGATCGGATGAAAATGAGCAATCTTAGTTAAGGACCTTTAGTACATCATTCCTGTAAATTTTGGTTGAATTTACTCCAGTGGTTTCGATAAGATGAAAATGTGATATTTACCAAGGGTCCAATGTTAAATATTAGTTCTGCGCTGGTGGCCATGTTTTTGTATCGGATCAGAATGAAATGAGAAATCTTTGTTTAGGACCTTTAGTACATCATTCCTGTAAAGTTTCGTTGAATTTGCTTCAGCAGTTTCAGATGAGAAGATGAAAATGTGGTTTTCCCAAAGGGTCCAATGTTAAACCTAAGTTCCGCGGTGGTGGACATGTTTTTTATCGGATGGGAACCAAATTAGCAGTCTTTGTTGAGGACCTTCAGTACATCATTCCTGTTAAGTTTCGTTAAATTTGCTTCAGCGGTTTCAGAGCAGAAAATGAAAATGTTTCTATGGGGTCCAATGTTAAACTATGTTCCGTGCTGGCAGCCATGTTTTTTATCGGATCGGAAGAAAATTAGCAATCTTATTTAAGGAACTTTAGTACATCATTCCTGTAAAGTTTGGTTGAATTTACTTCAGTGGTTACAGAGGAGAAGATAAAAATGTGATATTTCCCATAGGTCCAATGTTAAACCTAAGACCCACCCTTGCGGCCATGTTTTTTATCGGATGGGAACGAAATGAGCAATCTTTGTAACGGACCTTCCATACATTATTCCTGTAAAGTTTGGTTGAATTTGCTGCAGTGGTGTCAGTGGAGGAGATGAAAATGTAAACGTTTTACGGACGATAGACGATGGACGCCAAGTGATGGCAATAGCTCACACTGACCCTTCGGGTCAGGTGAGCTAAAATGGGGTCACCGTTGAAATAAGCGAAATAAATTGTGAAGAGCTAATTTCTCTAGTGATATCCATATTAATTTTTTTTTATCAAATTATCTCCCTTGCTTTATTTCATAGGCCTTTTTAATGAAAATGTTGTAAATACAAAAACAAATACAGAAGTTGCATAAAAATCAGTAAATTTCGTTATGCTGTACACGTGTTTCAAGGAGTAACCTCTCATTAGCAGCATTAAAATCAAATAATATGGAAAGCCAGAACCCAAAAGTTGTACTAAAAGAAGTACTCATTACCAAAAAAATCGAAATGGGAAGCCAAATCCAGTACCAAGAATATCTACCGAGTGCCATAGACGGAATGAAGCCTCGGTATTTTAAGGGGTTAGAATTTTGATAAAAACAATAAATTTCCATAAAACGCAAAGTAAACTTTTCATTTCAGACAAGTCCGACTATCGGTCTGGTGAATACCCTCGGGGACCTCTGGTCCACCAGCAGTGGTATCGGCCCAATGGTTCAAAATAAAAAAATACCGAAGTTGCATAAAAATCAGTAAATTTCGTTATGCTGTACACGTGTTTCAAGGAGTAAAATTGATAAGGAATAAAATTTTTAATTACTTTGGTACTTTATCTACATTTTATTTTCAATAATCATTTTGTTAAATTTCTAAATGTTTGAAACCTATATGAACACGTATAAAACAAAGATGGCGAAATAATACCACCAAGAGACACCTTACATAACTTCTCTGTTCGTCTTTTATGTGTTTAAAGACGCTCACTCATGATGTTGTTTATATCAAGAATGTCTTGAGACCTTTTTATATTGATCAAGCATTGCAGACTTGATGAAATGGGGAAAAAAGAAATATTTAGGTTCGCGTGCTTTTAATGGAGATAGAATACATTAAAAATTTGGCGGGGTATGGATCTCTCTTGATTTTCCCTTTATTTAGCATTTGGAATACCGGTATTTTTTTCTAAAAGATAGTAAGTTATATGGAGAATTTTATGAAGATTTGTGACGTGTCAATTTGACCCATAGAAGACATTCATAAAATAAAAGATGGGACCGTGTCCAAAATTCCTTAACCAATTGAACTGGAGCAAACCAGAGGAGTTCCGAAATCTGACACAAATTCAAAAATAAGTTAAGTGAGCTACCTCAAAAGGTTTTTACAACAGCTCCTTTTCCCGTAAATAATGTTTAATCAGGAATATTTGTAAAAAAACTCCGTTTACAGCACGGTTACACGGGCTTACATATACCTTTTTTCACGTAAGCTGCAAAAAAATTATTAAAATTCTCATGGATAAAAAATTTATTTCTATTGATCTAGAATTTGACTTATATCTTCCTCATGCATTTTTTCGCCTTGAACACAATATAACGACATTTTATGTGTCATTTATGGTCAATAATAAAATTCAACACAGAATCTTTTCCCTGTTTTTTTCTGACAGTGTAGACATTTCTCGAAACAAAACTACCATTTTTAGTGCTTTGCTGCATTAATTTTTTATAATATCTTGGTTTAAAAATGAAACACTAGCTAAAATTGAAATATCACCTCCCATAAGGAAAACTCTTAATTTTAGTCAAATTAAATATTTAAACCATATTTATTCACAGCTATTTGATAGAGGGCATATTTAGATATAACTAGAAGAAAAAAAAAATCAATTTGGTCTGTTTTTGATGAAATTATTGCAAAAATAGTTTGACAGATGCTGTTTTTTTCCAATTTCAGACACTTTCAAATTAGATATGAGGCTGAAAACAAGCTTATCAAAGCATAAAGTAACTTAAATTTAAAGTTGAAACATGGCCGAAA
>MJUU01004460.1:22182-34591 GCA_002080025.1 Modiolus philippinarum | reverse complement strand
AATCCTGATCACCGCCACCAAAGGGACCTCAATGACACACTTTGGAAACCCCGTAAAAACTTTATTCAAATTTAATAAACTATATAGATCCTCCTAAAATCTGATAACCAACGGCTAATACAAATATTTTAGATCGTGGTAAAGCTTTTTCTGTTTGTAAACTAACAATCATAGTGCCATTTCCCCCCAACTCAACCAAATATTGATTTATTGATAGTAGGTATAAATCAGTCAGATCGAACATCTCAACTTGGGGTTGGAGTCTTCAAGAAAAATTATGTTTTCATTGCTTTGATGCGATTCGTGCTGGTACTGTTCAGAAATTGTTCAAATGCAAATATCTTTTACCACTTAAGGTACAGAAGACTACGCGTAAAGAAAAAAAAAATGACGCAGAAACTTGCATGTTTCTTGAAAAAAATATATGACTCAACTTCTGGATTAAAATTTTCTCACATACTTGACGAGTTTCGATGAAAGGTTTTTGAATTCCGAAAAACATATCAACGAGAGCATCGGAGTCAATTTGGTTTGCCTGTTTACGCTCAAATATATTTACTGAATGTTTTATGGATTTATTTTTTTTCTTCTTGGTGTTAAGAAAACCGTTTTTTTGTATGAAATTTATTAAAGTCATATATCTGCTATTTAGGCGGACTTTAGAGATCATTTAACTTTTGCAATCTATTAGCAGTAAGATATAAATGGAAATAAAATCAAAATGACGTCATAACTAACATAACAAAAATTTACGTCAATGAAATTTGATGTGTCATTTCTGGTCCGCGTCAAAACAGGTTACTGGACGGTATATTAGTATAACGTGAAATATTTTAATTCCTATTTAAATTGTATCAATAAAGTAATCACTATTCCAAGAATTATTCTGCGGATTTTATTTAAACAAATTCCATTTTAGGCACAGACCATTTGATTTCCGAGGTCCTGGTATTTTTACCCGAGCCTGGAATTGGTTTCGCCAGCTCTGCTTTGCCAGATTATTTCTTTCCTACTATGCTAGAAAATTTTGTCGAGTCACGATTTTTTCTATTGGACCGGATCAGGGCCAGATTATTTTTTTCAACCCAAATGCAGGTCAGATAATTTTTGGGGGAAATATGGGGGCCAGAAATATTTTTCTAGAAAAATACCCTCCCCCGAAAATCAAATGATCCTTGCCTTAAAAAGGCATGCACAGGTAAATTTGACTTGTGGAAATACATTTGAGCACTGGTAGGTCATTTACCAATGCACTAATTGATAAGGATAAGGATTTATTGCCTTCCTGAATGAGGGAATTTCTTGAGATTTTGTCATCTGAAATACGAAGTGATGAAAACGTGAAAAGCGTTATTTTCAGAAGATCTCTATTTGTTATTTCCTGCAAAAAAACTTACGCAATTTGCTTATCAATATTGAATTATCTAGGAATAAAAGTACCACAGTTCGCGTGAACACGTAAACATGTGAACATCGCGCCGTCTATGATGCTGAAATTACTATGGTTGCTATGGAAAACGAGATCTCGTTGCCCGAGCGCCTTTCCGATGAAATCGGTTACTTTTGAAAGAGAGAACGAAAAATCCTTTTTTATTACTTTGTTTTCAAAATTTTATAACTCTGTTCATTACAGATGTATCAAATACAATTTCGTAATTCTCCATTTATGTTAAATTTCGCTACATGAGCTCCATGAAGATTCAACTTCCTTCCGTTGGGCGCTACGCGCGCTTAATCCTACACTGCATAACGGAAGTTGAAAGAAAAATAGAAACACGGTATACAGAATATGATGATTAAATTTTGACATTTCTTAGTATTTATGGGGGGCTACGCCCCCTATAAATATCACAAATCGTGATTTCAAATTTGTCTTATGTTTTTTTATGGGGCCTTGGTGTCATATTGGTCATTTTCAGTTCAGAAAAGGTTTTTGAATTTGATTCACAATGATAAACTCGGTTTGGCCAATGTCTATGATACTGCATTTTATCTTTCTGGGAAAAGTGTCACCAACCGAGTGTCACACAGATATATTAAAAATACTTTAAAGCCAAAACCAATATTTCGATTACGATTAACCCCTTACACAGCATATATCTATTCAGTATCCTAATAGAAAAAGAAAGGAAAGGGGGAATATGTCAAAGAGACAACGACCCAAAGGGGATAAACATATTTTGTACCTATTTATATTTTAAGCTCTAATAATTATAGCGCAATTATTAAAAAACTTTGTGATGACCACTTCAGATACTTTTTTTTTAATAAAAATTTAAATAACTTCAAATAATGGAATATAGCATACCCCTTTTTAGGTAACATCCTAACATACGTTAATTCCACTGATATCTGAATTACTTGGTTCATATTTTTCACTTATAATAATATCCTAATTGTACCAATGAATAAATAATTTACAAAAGTGATTTATTCTCATTATCTCGATTTGCTACAGAATCGACGTATTTGTTCGTTAATCCTGTTGCTGTTCTATACTTACAAAAAGGTAAGCTCGGTTTGTTGGTTAAATAATCCTGCCGGAAGATTTGCTAACTTGTTCTTGGCAAAGGTTCTTAAAATGAAGTTATTAAATAGAAAAAAAAATGCAAGTAAGGAATTAAAATACAATTAGCAAGGTTTACTATAGTAGCAATATGACATAATTTTAATATTGCTGTTTTTCCATATTTTGCACTTTTTTCTATGATACATCTCGAAAGAGCAAAGAATTTTGGCATTCTGAACATTAAGAAACGTTTTTTTCTTTTTTAAGCACTTCTCACCTGTGTCTAATAAAAAGCAGTAGATGCCTACTCTACCGTTGCACCTGATCTCGCCTATTGGTTTATAATTGGTTCGTATTTTTCATTTTTGTATATGTATGAGTCTTGCTTTCAAATTTGTCTTTTCTTTCTTTCCCTTTTTTTTTGTTGTGTGCTTTAGTGCGTAGCTCTAAACACATTTTATTTTAAGAACCACAATAATTCGATAAAAAGTGAGTGATACCGACGTTATCATTATGTAAGAGCCTTTGATCTACAATATATATGTCGAATTTATGGCCCGCATTTCCCTAAAAAACGATTTTATTTGAAAACTTGCAATATCTAAATTTAAGAAAATTTTGTTAAAACCTGAAAAGTATTTCCCTCTTCATAGCTTTGTTCTAATTTGTTTTGGCTTTCCTATTTAGATCCTTTTGGTAATGTGTTCTCTCTCAGTTTTTACACATATCTCCCTGCATGGAATCCCAAATGTTTTAATTTGATCTACACCGTAGACACATAAGTTGTCGAAATGTACATATGCAGAAACTAAATTCACAGTAACTTCGGTATTTTATTATTTGTAACCTCTGACTGGGCCAATGGCTCTTTTGGTGGACTGTTAGTCACCGAGGGTATTCACCAACCAAGTAGCCAGTATTTGTGTGCTGGACCGAAAACCGATTTTATTTGAAAACTTGCAAAATTTTAATTTAAGAAAATCTGGTTAAAACCTAAGGCTTGTTTCCTGCTTCCATATCTCTGTACTTAACTGGCCTTTTTTTTCCTTTTAAGATCATATTTATATACATATCTCTGTACTTAACTGGCCTTTGCTTTCCTTTTAAGATCATATTTATATACATATCTCTGTACTTAACTGGCCTTTGCTTTCCTTTTAAGATCATATTTATATACATATATCTGTACTTAGCTGGCCTTTGTTTCCTTTTAAGATCATATTTTTATACATATCTCTGTACTTAGCTGGCCTTTGCTTTCCTTTTAAGATCATATTTATATACATATCTCTGTACTTAGCTGGCCTTTGTTTCCTTTTAAGATCATATTTATATACATATCTCTGTACTTAGCTGGCCTTTGCTTTCCTTTTAAGATCATATTTATATACATATCTCTGTACTTAGCTGGCCTTTGCTTTCCTTTTAAGATCATATTTTTATACATATCTCTGTACTTAACTGGCCTTTGCTTTCCTTTTAAGATCATATTTATATACATATCTGTGTACTTAGCTGGCCTTTGCTTTCCTTTTAAGATCATATTTATATACATATCTCTGTACTTAACTGGCCTTTGCTTTCCTTTTAAGATCATATTTATATACATATCTCTGTACTTAACTGGCCTTTGCTTCCTTTTAAGATCATATTTATATACATATCTCTGTACTTAACTGGCCTTTGCTTTCCTTTTAAGATCATATTTATAATGTGCTCTCTAGTAGCTTTTACACATATTTCAGTGCATGGATTTCCAATGTTATGATTTGATCTGCACTGAAGCGACATAAGTTGTCGAACTTCCTGTGTGCAGAAACTAAATACTCAGTAACTTCGATATTTAGCTTTTTTTTCAACAGACAATATGAATTCCTTAGTTTTAATTTATTCTAAACTTTACCTTTACTCATATGAGGCAAAGTTTTTACATTGGATTACACAGAGAAAATAAAAACATTTAGCTCAGTCATTTAATATCAGCTTCTTTTACACAAATGATGCTTTCTTAAGAACTTAAATGCAATATCTAAATTTTACAAAATTGTATTTAAACTAAGCAGTATCTCCCTCATGCACAGCTCTGTCCTTATCTGATTTTTCGATTTTTAATTTAGATCCTTTTGGTTATTTGTACTCTAACAGCTTTTACACGTTTTGGGTGAAAATACTGCTAAATGTTTTTGTTTTAACTGCACTAATGAGACATAAGTTGTCGAAATGCGCATATGCAGAAAATAAATTAATAGTAACTTCGGTATTTTGTTATCAATAACACTGGGCCGATGCCACTGCTGGTGGACTGTTAGTCCCCGAGGGTATTCACCAACCTAGTAGTCAGAACTTCGGTGCTGACACGAAAACCGATTTTATTAATCCTTGCAATATCTTAATTTTAGTAAATTTTGTTTAAACTAAGGGGTATCCCCCTCATGTACAGCTCTGTCCTTACCTGATTTTTCGATTTCCAATTCAGATCCTTTTGGTTATTTGTTCTCTATCAGCTTTTACACGTTTTTGGTGAAAATACTTCCAAATGTTTTAGTTTTCACTGCACTGATGAGACATAAGTTGTCGAAATGCCCATATGCAGAAAATAAATTAACAGTAACTTCGGTGTTTGTTATTTAATAAATATCTAATACAGGAGTTTGTCTTTTATTGTAGTGTGGAGTTGGTTAAACAATTACCCGTGGGTGAGATGTATGCTCTTTATTTTTCTTAGATATGCTGTACTTGTACATGAGATAATATATCAGTGTTCACTTTGTTCAATTACTATTATCTATATTTATGTAAATTCTAAAACCGAAGGATTAACTACCTCCATCGGAGTTATGTCCTTAGCTATATTTGATATTACTGATTATTCGGATTTCGCTTGGTATTATGCATTTTAGACATTTTTTGAAATTTCCTTTGTTTGGGTTCTAGTGCTGCTGATGAGGAATAAACTTCCGAAATGGCCATACAGCTCATTAAAATTATTGCAGTTGAAGTTAACATATGTGTTATGGTCTCGTGTTCATTTACTCCACACCCTTTCGTAAAATATTACGTCAGATATATCCCAATGAGATTGAATTTCATGAAACTACTGATACACCTACTTCAGCTTCGTACTAAGATATTTGATCGTATATCAACGGAGATGGAAGTTTGAAATCTAATAAGATATAGCACAAGCGTGCTAGTTTAACTTCACAATTGTGAACGTCTTACCAGCAATATACCTGCCTCTCTAGCGTACAGAGTGTACATTCACAGCTGATTTGTTACTGCGGAGCATGTAGTATTCACATTGACTTTTAGCATAGAGAAAAAAACACTGTCTCGAAAGATATTTGAAAGATACTGAGTCTGGAATTTGTTCAGCCTATGTTACTTTCATTCGTCTAGAAGTTCTTTGAATGTCAACACATTAATGAAAGATATACATGTCGTTGTCCCAAATGAAAACAAACATTTTCAACAAGTTTTATCGTCTTCATTTATTTACTTTGTCCTAGATAGAATTGATAACAGTGTGACGGGTGCTGTCGACAGAGCAGGACATGGTCACGTTTCCAGGGTACCTGATTTCACTGTAAGTTTTATTGGAGTGCACACTTTGAGTGCCTTAGAGATTCGGTTTTGAAGGTTTTGTTTTATTTCTGCGTCTTGTAACTACCATGTCATTGCTTTTCTGCCCATCTCTCTGGACTTTGATATTTGTAATTGTCAATCCTTTGTTCCTTCGGTATCCTGCTACTGTTCCGTCTAAAATTTAATATTTTGATTTCGGAAAAAAATGACAACATGACAATTACAAAGTTTGTCACTATGATAATATTGACATAAAAAATTGTTATATTTTACAAAAAAATGACGCCCTTATCCAATGTTCTGAAATAACAGAAGAGAGAAGGATTCCTAGTCCAGCAATCTAATCTTTTGGGGCAATTTTGGTATCGGCGCTTATGAGAGGTTTTGCCCTTAAAAGTGACTTCTGGGTCCTTCATGGGCTAATAATCAATAAGCGTTTGTTAAGAAGTCTTTTGCAGCCCTATTGCACCGTGCCGCATCAGCAAATTTGCCTTTTAAAACAACAGTGAGGTCACATACCAACTTGTTTCCAAATTGATGTGTTTCAGCAAATTTGGTACGTTACGCATGAGTTATTTTGCCATTTAAAACTATAATTACATTACAAACCAAACTTTTTCGATTTAATGAATGTCTAATGGTCCTTTGAACTATTTAGGCACCGTCATGTATGAGTGATTTTCCCTTTAAAATGTCCGTTAAGTCACATATCGATTTGTGTTTGAATCTATGTGTGTCTCTGGGTCTTTTTGAGTCAATTAGACATCGTCCCGTATGAAAGTCTAAAGGTCTTTGGGGTCATTTTGGCATCGCGACATGCGAGTTAGTTTGCCCTTTAAAGTGATACCTGAGTAATATTTGGGCTAATTATCTAGAAGTTTCTATGGGCTATTTTTGAAACCACACAATCAAAGCATGAATGATTTTGCCTTTTAAATCAACAGTTAAATCACATACCGATAGTTCCTATCGTTGTTTCCGTTGTTTTTTTGTCTCCTTTGTGCTTTTCTTGTGTAGTTCTATGGCAGATTGTGGCATGTGATTGTGATTTTCAGCCATTGTAGATGTTTCCTGTTATCTTTTTCTACATTTAAGAAAAAAAGATAACAGGAAACATCTGCAATTGCTGAAACATTACAGCTACATGCTACAATTACACAGGAAGACCTCAAACAAGTTGAGGAAAGGGAGGACGATGCCGCGAAAAAAAAGTTCATACCAGTCAAGTCGACAAAGAAAATTGTTTTACCAATGGAACAAATCACTCAGGTTTCTGCGGTGGTTGAAAGCGAAAAAAAAGAAAAAAAGTCTAAAAATATGTTGACCCGATGAAGATGTCCCATGAAATTAAATGTTGTCCAAAACATATCACATTTGTATATACAAGGCAACATACAAAACTAAAGCACTACCAGTGTGAACTCCAAATGAAAACCTGGAGTGCCATCATGTGTTCTGAAAGGGTAAGCATGATCTGGTTTACATGTGTCACTCGTCACACTGCAAGTGAAAAGTCCGGTTTAATGTCTAATTCGGTGTGAATTATCCAATGTTATTCTAGACATTCTCTTTATGATGCCCACATCTCACTTTTAACCATGCCAAGTTAGACTAATCGAGTCAGTTGCAAGAAAACTTGCTACAGTAAAATTCATGGCAATATAAAGAACAAATATAGGCAGAGAACGTAAATAAAGAAGATGAAACTAATAGAACATAATAAACACGCCACAAAAATAAAAAAAAAATAACATCATGTACCCATGATATGTCATCAGGTGTCCCTGAAGCGTAAGTATAAAATGCGCAATAAAAATACTCTGAACAAAAGTCAAGTGTTATCACTGTCTTGAAGAATTTCAGCGGGTGTATTTCTAATTTCTTTATATTTGTCTAAACAAACATTCTTGTACAAATCATTTGCAAAAAAAAAGTTTGTCTCCTATAATATAAAAACATTCTTGTTGCGCAGCTGAACACGTAAGTTTTTTTTTTATTTTCCTTTCTATTTATTAGAATTTATACTTACATTGATTTCAAATTTTTAAAGGAATCAAATACACCTTTCTCTATTGTTACTATATTATTGATCTGAAACAATCTGAAATTATTTTGTAAGCTTTATAAATAAGTCCAAAATGCTACTTTACTCGTGCAGTGATGGAAACATTTCAAAACCGAGTTAGTGTGAAATGATACTCTCTTTTTTGCAACACAACATTCTGTTAGTCAAAGCATTCATTACGAATAAGAATGAAATAGAAATACTTTTGTACTATTTTTTCAAATTCTTATTTGTTGACTTTACAAATCATGAAAAGCAAAAACAGCAAACTCTACACTTAATGTTGCACCGAAATTTAATTGTCGTTTACTCTTCAGATCTAAGTTCCAGTCTTCTCGATTTCTTTGTTTTCCTTGGAATCTATCCAATTAAGTACAAAAACAGGATAACAGTAAACACCTACAATGGCCGGGAACTACAGTCATATGCCACAATCAAACTGCACCAGAAAAACAACAATGAGAACAGGAGACAGACATTAATAACGAAAGGAACTCGGGATAGCCGGACTTGGTACCGGCACTAGCAGAAACCAGTGGTAGGGTTAAACTACTTACTCAATGACCACTTTCTTAGAAAAAAAAACGTAATGTAGAAAGATTGGTCAAAGAGTGTTCGCCGCTAAACTGCCGGCTAGCTCAAGGAACTAGTCCATGAGCTGTAATAACCCCCTGTGCACCTCCCACTTCCCAACTCCACCCATTTTTTTAAAGTCCGCATACATCCCCTCTTCAAAATAAAACATGTTAACACGAGCATAACCTGCACGCATTGGTGGAACAGGGCCCATTTTTTTTAGACCCACCTACCGACTTTTGGAAAATTTCGTTTTTCGTTCAAGTTTTTCCTTCAGTTGCTTCAAAATGTTGACCAAATGCTTCCCAGTTATAAAAACGATGCATCAAAGTAATGTTTATTGTGTGAGCTTTACAAAAACCCACATTTTTACAATTTCTATGCCCAATACGTTCCATAGCGCCATTAAACGTATCCCTACCCTTATGAAATATTGAGGAAAATTTAGATATTTTCATTGAAAATGCGTAAGTTTGATGGTCTAAAGAACCCGAAGTGCATCTCGATTCCCAATTCTGAAAATTGTTTTAGTTTTTCAATCTACTTTCTTGAGTATAAAACATGTTAACATAATGTTAACAAATTTTAATGGCCAAAGTTTTCAAATAGACCAAATAAATGGATCTTTGAATATTTCTGATTTGACTTAGTTTTGTCATTTTTTTGCCCAATATTACTTTTTAGTAAACAAATATCATTTAAAGGAGGTATCAAATGAAAGCTTATTATATTTGCTTTACAACTATTACAAATTATGGCCATCCTTATGTAATATAAATATCATACATCAATAAAACTTACCCCTACCCCAACAAATTTACTGTAAAATTGTCAATTTTTTGTCTATGTTAGCATAAAAAATAACCAGAACACGCAAAATGTGTGTTGTATATGACAATGCTTCATAAATTATACCATGATTTCGTATTTTAACAGCCATATGTTGACTTAAACTCAATATTTTGCCTGAAATTGATAAAAAATAGGAATTTTCAACATTTCAGATTTGCCCAAATTTCACTGTTAAATCGTTATATATTCGAAATCTTGAGGATATATCTGCAGATTTGCCAATTAATTGTTCTAAGCGATTCATTAATTGTCTGAAAGCATTGTTAAGAAAAACAAGAAGCGTTTGATGTGACTCAAAATGCCGAAAATCTTACCCCTACCCCAACAAATTTTCCTTAAAATTGTCAATTTTTTGTCTATGTTCGCAACAAATTAACTCAAACACGCAAAATGTGTGTTGAATATGACAATGTTGCATGAATTACATCACGATTTGGTAATTTAACAGCCATTTGTTGCCTTAAACTTAAAATTGTGCCCGAAATTGATGAAAAAAGGGATTTTCAACATTTCAGATTTGGCCAAAGCTCACTGCTAACCCGTTATATATGCCAAATCTGGATGATATATCTGCAGATATGTCAATTAATTGTTCTCAGCAATACATGAGTTGTCTTAAAACAGTGTTTAGAATATCAAGGGGTGTTTAATGTGGCTCTGAATAGAGAGAATCTTACCCCTACCCCAACAAATTTTCCTTAGAATTGTCAAATTTTTGTCTATGTTCGCATAAAAATAACCAGAACACGCAAAATGTATGTTATATATGATAATGTTGCATGAATTACATCATGATTCGGTATTTTAACAGCCATTTGTTGACTTAAACTGAAAATTTTGCCCAAACTGATGACAAATTTGAAATTTTCAACATCTCAGATTTCTCCAAAGTTCATTGTTAAATCGTAATTTATGTCAATTCTGGAGGGTTCATCTGCAAATATGCCATTTAATTGTTCTAAGAGAAACATTAGTTGTCTTAAAACACTGTTTAGAAAAACAAGGAGTGTTTAATGTGACTCTAAATACCAAAAAACTACCCCTACCCCAACAAATTTTCCCTAAAATAGTACTTGTTTTTACTATATTCGCATAAAAATAACCAAAACACACAAAATCTGCATTGCATATAACAAGGTTGCAAAATTTCTATCAAGATTTGTCATTTTAAGTCCCACTTGTCAGCTTAAACTCAATATTTTGTACAAAATTGATGAAAAATGGGAATTTTCAGCATTTCAGATTTCTCCAAAATTCACTTTTAAATAGTTATATGTGGCAAATCTGGAGGATTTATATGCAGATATGCCAATTCATTGTTCTAACCGATATATAAGTTATCTAAAAACAATGTTTAGGAGAACATGGAGTGTTCAATGTGACTCTAAATACCGAAAATTTTACCCCTACCCCCCCTCCCCCCCAAAAAAATTGATGCATAAAAATCCCCAGAATATATATGTCTGTACATTTATTTGAACAAAACATACTTATGTTTATTTTCTTTAAAAAAAAATGCATTTGAGATATCGCAATATGCAATTTTAACGCCAAAATATGGGTAAAATTGTATATTTTGGGCGATTTTAATGAAAAATTGGATTTTTCAGCATTTCGGAATTTTACAAAATTCAAAGTTTATTTTGTATAACTGCCCATTAACCACACACATAACTTATTTGTGATATATGGGAGTCTCTGTGTATTTTGGTATTTGAAATATGTTATTGTACCTTGGACTTTTATACAATGTTTAAGCTTATCAAGCTGAATAAAATGAAATAAATTGTGTGAATATTTGTGGTAAGGAGTTATATGTTTGTAATTTATGAGACTGTAGTTATTCTAAAATGTTTAAAAACATATTTTCTTATGGCTTAGATATGATGAAAGGATATCTTATCAATATTTTCAAGTTATATATCAATTTCATGAAGTATTTGCATCTCAAAGTCAAAACGGCAGAAATTCTGAAAAACGGAAAATTCCCATTTTGCATTTAATTTCGAGCAGAAGAGTAAAAAAAGACCTCTTAAATAGTTTAAATCTACTTAAATGATCTTCTGCATGCCAGCTTTAGTGAAATAAACACTAGAATTCCAATAAAACATTATTCTTTAATCATTTAGAGCCTGAATATTTCATATTTTCCCTTAATTTTTAGGGGTAGGGGTGCTAATTTTGACATTTCTGAACCTACAATACGTCTGAAACTAAAATGTTTGCACACGATTTGTTGCTTACATATCATAAATCATTATTACATTTATTAAATTATTAAATATATATTCAGATTGTTACGACCATAAAGTCAGAAAGTCGAAATTGTGAAAACATCGAAAATTCCAAAAATTCCCATTTTTCAAAAAAATTGATACAGAAAATCAAAATTTTATGGACTTAAATGGTTGTATTTTCCAACATTGTATCACAACTGATAAGTTAGGCTTAAAATCTAGATCAAATGACGAGGGTTGTTTATCTGAATTGAATTGGCAGCCTATTATTGTCATTTTTTGTATCCCCAGATCATAAAAATGGCGTAAAGTGCCCAAACTGGAGTTCATTGCAAAGGATATTAAATTAGCTTTAATTTGGTACAAAATTTCAGTACATATTACTTATCATTAAATAATTATGGAGCTTAAAAGATGAAACTTAGGTTAAAACGAAAATACAAGAATTTTTCGCGGTGTACTATAAAAGTGGCCTTATACTGTCTATGCGTGCAGGTTATGTTCGTGTTAACACGTTTTATTTTGAAGAGGGGATATTGGAGGACAGAAAAAAAAAATCGGTCTAGATGAGAAGATGGGGGGGGG
>MJUU01004460.1:11595-22172 GCA_002080025.1 Modiolus philippinarum | reverse complement strand
GGGGGGGGGGGGGGTGCACGGAAAGTGATTTCAGCCCATGACCTAAACCTAGTCTGCTGGTGAAACACTGTCGCACCACGGAAGATAAATCAAACTCAAACCGCCTATATTCAACCTGTGGTAATGAGTTTCTAAATATGGAACCCCAGCAAGGTCATATTTTTAAAAGAAATAAGCAATGACACGATGGCATTCTGGCAAATAACCAATACTTGACTTGAATGCATCAATTCTTAATTGAGATCTATACCTTTTTGTTCGGTTTATAGACTTCCAAAATTTTGATTTTATCTGCTCTTAAGAGAAATGAGTTGTCGAAATAATCATTTGCAAGAACAAAATTGACAGTAACTCTGGTGTTTAGTTACGAAAAGCAAGCATAATTGTATTATATTAATGTCTTTCTGTGTGATAAAATTACTTCGTTGTATAATTTGCACTTCATTTAACGAGAATGAGCCCCATTTACATGTCAATGCCAGAGATTAAAACGTTTGTAAATCTACAACAGTGTGAAAAGTATTTTTGCTTTCCATTTAAGGTGTCTTAGATCTAAGTGTATATTGATTAAAAAATACGAAAAACAGGAGGTACAAACGTAAAAGGGTCGAAAACATTTAAAAATTTAAATTTTCTTTAGATCTTTGAAATTAGTGAAATGATATATTTATTACATATTCAGGATCCAATTTTTGCAATAATTCCAAAAAGCGAAATCACATAAAACTATGAGATAAGTAGAAATGTGGATAAAAGTTAATTGCGTGTATCAATGCCATGGTCCAAACCAAGTTGCAAGATAATTTCCTTACATTTCTTAAGCCCCATTTATATGAACAGTTTAACACACCTGTGAAATTTTACATAGCCATGCAAATTTGCACTGGTGAGATAATATTGTATGTAAACGCAACTGCATACGTATGTAAACTTAACAAAGGATGTAAATTTACATGAGGTCAGGGGCAAGTGTAAATGCATACATGTATTTGCACATGCGTAAATTTACATTTTATACATTTAGTCTATGAAACGGTAGAAAATTGGTCTTGCGTCTTCGTTGAAACCATTAAATTGATGCCCACACTATGCTTGAACTGTTACCTTTTTAAAATTCATACTTCCCTGCCCGCTTTGCTTGAATTCTTATCAAAATTCTTTACTTGATGTTGAGAAACATCGTTATATTTGATGTTACTTACATGATAAGAAAAAGCTAGTGATGTTATGAGAATTAAGAAATAGATAATTGCTAGAGGTCTATATGTTGATTAGAACATTATCAGACGTTTTATTCATCAATATTTTATTCCGAGGAACGGCGAGGTATAAATTAAAGACATCTAAAAGGTCTGGTAATGTTCTTATTTGCATAGAGTCCAATTGTAAAAATCTTTTTCGATTCTTATACATGTATGTAAAACAACAGCAGTGGAAGGGGTTTAAACAAAATATTGAATATTTTGTAGCGCTCTTTGTTGAAGGCGTCATGTTGACTTCAAGAGAAAGAATAACAATGAAAGCGTTGTTCCATTTGCGTAATCTTACCATGTATCTATACGGATTTTTCAAATGTACATTCACTCCATATCCCTTTATTTGTTGAAAAAGTCAAACTTACAGCTTCGTGATATCGCCGGCATTAACATTTTCCAGATTTGGGACAACGTCTAGTTTACGAATCATACAATTTATAGTATCTTTGCTGACATCACATTTGTCATTTACGTTATCCAGCGCCGACGATCCAAACATTACTCTGGTGATGAATATGGTAAATGTTAATCTGTTTCTTATTTGCATATTCATGACACCTTTACGGTCATCCAACTGAAATGCAATAATCAATATCAAATATAATCCTTTTCTGATTTTTGTATCAAATACACTTAAATTTTCCCTAGTTCCTATCGTTTTTCCTAGTTCCTATCGCTGTCAACGTTTGTCTAATACGTGTTTGTCTTGTGTAGTTCTCTTGCAAATTATTGCGTGTAATTATAATTTTCAGCCCTTGTAGATTGTTTCCTGTTTTCCATTTTTACCATTCATATACAATTATTCTAAATTATCGAGAAGGCTGAAAGATATTTAGTTAAATGTGTCTGTTTGCTGCGAATAATAAAACTACCTCGATAGTTAATGTTGGATCTGTTGCAATGAAAATTGGAATAGTAAAATTCAAAATTTCGCATTGGCCTACGCTTTCTTTGAAATGTACAATGGCAATTACTGTTCTACCACCAATCTATCCATCAATTATACCTGTGCATTCGATTATATTAAAGAGTTAGTTATTAAATACTTTGAAAAAATTTATCAAACTTTCTATAATGTCACTTAAAAAAAGTTCAAGGACTTAAGGGTCTGCATCTTTTGCTAGAGAATTTTTTTGTTCGTTATGGCAACTCCATTTATCAACAGGCCATTGGAATTCCTATGGGTACAAACTACGCAACTCTCACTGCAGATCTTTATCTGTTTTGTTACGAACGAGATTTTACGAAAGAAAACAATTCAAATTTAACCATTCAAAAAGTGATAAACTTATTTCAATTTTCAATGATAAACAGGTATATCGAAGATATCCTTAATACTCACAATCTCCAGTTTTTAGACTATGTAGACCTTATTTACCCACAAGAACTAAAACTTAATAGAAAAACAATAATTCTTAATACGGATTTTACTATCATCAAAAGGGATAATTTTGATTTCAATATAACTAATTTCCCTTTTGATGACGACGAAGTTCCGCTAGCTCCATCCTTTGTAATTCATCTATCTTATATATATAGGCCTCTCACTTATACTGCCGATGTCTACTGAAATTCATAATGATTCTACTTAGAATTTTTTCTTCTATAAGTTTAAAACATATTTCAATTCATGGACTTCCAAATGTTTTGATTTGTTCTGCACATTGGAGACGTAAGTTGTCGAAATGTGCATATGCAGAAACTAAATTAACAGTAACTTCGATTTTTGTTATTCGTCGAAGATTTGAATTTGATTTTCCTTCCGTAGTGCGGCAATGTTTTACAAGCAGACTAGGCTCCTTGAGCTAGCCGACAGTAAAGTAACAAGCTCTCTTTGACCAATTTTTGTCTTATTCATTCTTTCTGAAGATTGTGGTCATTGAAATAGTAGTCTACCTGTATTTGGCTTATTTGTATGTTTATGAATTTATTGGTAATAAGATAGAAAAGGGGGAGGTTGCGGTACCCATAACCAGTTTAACCCTACCGTTAGCTCTTGCTAGTACTGGTACCAAGTCTGGCTGTCCCGAGTTTCTATCGTTGTCTTCGTTTATCTTTAGTCTATTGTGTAATTTTCGACCATTTAAGTTGTTTCCTGCTATCTTTTTTTATTCATTGCAAAAAGATTATCTCTGTCAAGCGCCTTACAAATTTTTGCTAACAATTTTATGAAAAGTAAATATGTAAATTTTTAATATCAAAATAAGAATAGTTTGCTGAAAACTAACGAGTATTTCCTTCATGTATATCTCTGTTCTTGGCTGATCTTGGATTTTCACTTTAATCTTTTTTTTAAGTATTTTATGGAACATTGGCGAATTGTCAAATTATTTCATTCAAAAGACGATTTTCCTTCTGTTATAGTCAACAATTTATCTCCTGTTTCCATCAATATCTTGCATTTTGAATAACCTGTTTTTTTAAATAAATAAATGTCATTTTTTTAGTTTGATATTTTCACAGATAAACAGGTAGATAGAACTCAAATGTCATTCTCTAAAATGACCTTTTGCAGATTAACACAAATATATCGTTTTGCCGAGCTTATGGTACATTAATGATCTAAACTCCAAACTGCTTAATACCGCTCCATAGAGCAACAAAACATTTACCAAAATAAATAAAAAATCACTGATTTGCTCACTTTAACGAAACTGTGCACAAGTGTGTTTTTTAACAGTGGAAAATGAAGCTTCGAAATAAAAAGTAAGTATTGCAAGACATGCCCTGTCATAATATCGACTAAGCATATTTTTGTATCCATTTTTCAAATCTAGTAGATTTCTGATGCATAGTAAGTGAAAACAGAACCGTCAATCAAAAACGAATAATGGCAACATCAGAAACAAAAAGGAAACAGAGACACAACGTGAGTACGGCACATTAAAGAAAAATGAAGACACACAGACATATACAAGGATGAACAACACGGACCAAATAAAAACCATGTGTGAGATCAGGTGCACCGGTAGAGTAAGCCTCTCCTGTTTCTTATAAGACATCCGCCGTACTGAACATGTCATATCCGGTAGAGGAAATACAAATTAGGCTTTAAGGGGAAAGATCTGATGCTTCTTCATGAGAAGATTTAGGCGACTAAAGACTGTTCCGGTAGGCAATTCAATCTTTCATCTGTTTTAAGATATAAAATAATCATTTTCAGTAAATACTTAGTAGTTGATAGATTTATTAACTAGTATACTAAAAGTTTTTTTTCTGTATGAGCCATATGCGAATACTACGATATGTATATCTGCAGACATAAAACTTGCAACTTTGCGAGTAACGCTGTCTCCTTGAATAAGAACCCGACATTTTTAAAAGGCAAATAAAATCACAGTTTTGCCTTCTTTAAAATTTGACAAATAGATTTGAGATATCGTGACATTGGCTTCAATATCGATACATTCTATCATTGAACAAAACATAGTTAAATAAAACAGACATGACACATACTAAATCTTACCCCTGAATTTAAAGTAGCTTGAACAATAGCCACTGAATATGACAACTTCAGGTACAGACACTTTTATTTCAAATACTGGTAGATGATTATAATTTTTTGTCTTATTTCTCGATCACATGTGAAGAATTGACATGAAATTATTTGAATTTTGATCGTAAAGAGTCGCTTTATATATTTTTTTCAGTTGTCATTCGGTTATATGATACAACAATATTGTCTTTAATGTATCATATAACTTCATGACATCCCCAATCAATGTTTATACTAATTAATGGATATATACTGTATAAAATATAATGAATAAAGAACATTCATTATAACATAAAATTATGTATCATCAATTTCGTGAGAATTAAAACTTTTTGACTTTTACATACTTTAAACTAACACTTTTCATGAACAACTGAAATTTCGACTGAAAGATGTTTCTTCCGTAAGAACGGCGAACGAAGATATAAGTACGTTGTTATAGGTGGAGAACACGCATACTTTTTGAAATACGACTCAAAATCACAGACAAAATATACAGAGGAGAGAGATAAAGTGGTTCTGGTCGACAACAATATATTTGTCAATATGGAGAACGTGTTTTTCAACAGACCATCAGAATTCCATGGGGCACAAACTCCACTCATATTAGGCTGAAAAAAAACAACGGCAGTAGAATACCGAGGGAACAAAGCCCAAGATTACATAAATCAAATTCCAGAGACAAGGCAAAAAGCAAGAACACAAGAAGACGGAAGACCAGACACCACATGCCCACGGAATACACGAACACTACATTTAAATTCATCAAAGGCTTCTTCAAAATAATTAAAAACAGACTCAATCCTTTTATTTCATCTTTCGTAAAATAGATGATTGTTTACGGAAAATGCGCATATGCAAAAAATAAATTAATAGTTACTTCGGTATTTTGTTATTTATTACCACTGGGCCGATGCCTTTGCTGGTGGACTGTAAGTCCCCGACTTTATTGAAACTTGCAATATCTAAATTTTACCAAACTTTGCTTAAAACTAAGGAGTATCTCCCTCGTTCAAAGCTCTGCCCTATAAAGCTGAATTTTGGCTTTCCTATTTAGATCCTTTTGGTTATTTGTTCTCTTTCAGCTTTAGCACGTTTTTTGTTAATGGACTTCCAAATGATTTGTTTAATCTGCACTGATGAGACATAAGTTGTCGAAATGTGCATATGCAGAAAATGAATTAATAGTAACTTCGGTATTTTGTTATTTATAACAAAACAACCTCGTTTTGGCGATTTTCTTCATCCTATCGATTCAAAATTGGTCGAAATTAAAGATACTTCGGATACTTCCACATGTTGAAATTGACAACGAACTACACTTTTAACTATCTGTATGACAACTGCGATGACTTCACTTTTCCAACAGTCAACTTCCCTTTTTTTGTAGCAACATACCAAAAGCATCTGTATATAGATTTACATCTCCCAATTCATTTACTACTCAAGGGCCTGTGGTCGATACAGAGACTACGTTGATAGAGATCGGTTGCTTACAAAATGGCTTTTTAAGCAAGGGTACTTAGGAAGTTTTGACAGTCTTAAAATTTATATACAAACTTGGACATACAGTGACTTTCTTGATAGAGCTCGGCTGCTTAAAAATAGACTACTTAAGCAAAAACTTAAAGTCATCACTACAGAAGTTTTACGGTCCACATCACAATCTTGTGGATCACTATGGGATATCTGTTTCCCAGATGACAACAGATCTTTCCCTTTATAACTAAAGTTTGTTTTACCTCTTTCTGATTTGATTTTACTACCGGAGTTTACATGTTGAACACGGCTGGTGTCTTATAAGAAACAGGAGATGCTTACTCTACCGGTACACCTGATCTCACCCATGGTTTTTTATTGGGTCCAAGTTGTTCATCTGTATGTGTGTCTTCATTTTTCTTTTTTGTCCCGTACTCATGTGGTGTCTTTGTTTCTTAGTGTTTCCGATGTTGCCGATGTCCATGGATTGTTCGTTCTTTTGACTGACGGTTCGGTTCTCTCCTACTTTGTAATACTTATAACTGTATAATTCAAACAAGTTTGCTTTTTCCAAAATTTTGGGTACAAAATGAATGAAACATACTATTTGCTAATTGTAATATAAGTGCTGAGAGAAATCTACAGGACGGTGGCAGCTGCTATCGTAGTCATCACAGGTGCAGCTGTATGTTGCAATCTGCTAACTAGACAGACAAGATAATCTTATTGTGTCTTTAGAGTAAATATTTTTGTTTTTAGAAGTCGTTCATTATCACCACCATTAAACTTCTTTTATATTATATTTTCAATCTTTCTTTTTTGTTCTATTTCTCATATTGATTTCAATCAATGGCTTTTTGTCTCTATTTTGTTGCCTGTCGTTTGTGTTTTTCCATTATATTATTTTAAAAATTTGCTTCAACAAAAGTATTTAGAGGTACTGTGATTAAACAATTGCAAATTTCACTCTCTCAAACGCTTAATTCTAACCGCTAAAGAAAAACAAAAAAGAACACTATTCACAAAGTTTCAATTTGACAGGTCGACAGGTTGAAATTCTCAAAATGTCTTTGTGGTGTACATATCAACTCAGTTGAACAAAATCGTCGTTAAATTAAGATTTGAACACAATTGAAGTCTTTTCAGTTAAAGGTCGACAATATTCTTAAGGGAAGCATTCGACATTTAATACTGATATTTCAATCAGATTTACATTTTCTCTTACCAAAGCCAAGCTGATCTGTCTAACAGTATTTCTTTTGATCCTCCAACTTCTTTAAAGGTTGAATGGATTGATTTAATGTCTAAATCTGCTGAAAAACTATACAAAAACCTAGAATCAATTGATATTTGTTCCATGCTCGTTTGATTAAACTATCATTATTGATAATATAAGAATTATCATCGTCAAAAAGAAAGAATGAAAAGTTGTCTGATAAAAGTCAGAAATAATTTTTTATTCATTCTAAACGTCTTATCATGAAGCAACTTGTGTCAAAAAAAATTTTCAATGGATGTTGGAGATGTATTTTAAGTGTGTGGTCATGGAGTTAGTAGTCTACCTTTATTCGGTTTGTTCGTGTGTTTTCTAAACTATAGAGAACAGACAAAGTGGATGTTTGGGTACCCATTAACTGGTTTAACCCTATCGATGGCTTTTGCTAGTGCCGGTACCAAGTCCGTCTGTCGTTGTTTTCGTTTGTCTTTTGTCTTATTTGTGATTTTCCTGTGTAGTTCCCTAGCAGATTGTGGCATGTAATTATAATTTTCAGTCATTGTAGGTGTTTCCTGTTGTCCATTTTATTTCATTCAATCCACTCGTGTGTATAATAGAACAACTAATATCTAAATTTTTGTAAATTTTTATGTAAACTAAGGAGTATGCAAAGCTCTGTCCTTAGCTGATTTTGGCTTTACATTTATATCATTTTGGTTATTTGTTCTCTATCAGTTTTTAAACATATTTGAGTTTATGGTCTTCCAAACTTTTAGATTTTATCTGCACTGAAGAGACATAAGTTGTCGAAATGCGCATATGCAGAATTTAAATTCACAGTAATTTCGGTATTTAGTTATTTCTACAATGAAAAGGAGTCGATATATTATTAGTAAAAACATAATTTGGTAAAAGTCTAGAGTGTTCATTAGAAGAATATCGTAAAACATTGTACAAAAATAAAACAGGATTTCATTTACTAAAAACGGAAACACCGTTACTATCATCGATTTATAAATTGTTGTTACATATATAAAAATTAAAAACAAACAATTGTACGAATATAACATATGCTGTATTTGCCTTGATACCATGGAACATGATTTTTATTCAATTATTTGAGAAATTTGACTACCAAATTCACCATTACAACAACAAATTCAAGCTATGAAATAATTATAAAATGTATGAAATATTGACATTTATATCTTCGATCTCTATCATTTAGCCGCGAACATAAAAAATATAATTACTCGAAAAGGGAGAACCAATCCGTATATGACCAAGAATATTCCACCTATTTCACAGAGGGCTATGGTATTTCCTATGTCATATGGAAACAACATTATAGAGTTGTAAGGCTATGCAGTTCCCCAAACAATTGCTATTTCTTGTATGTATTAAGCTTTTTTTCTTTCGGAAAAAAATGCGTTGAAATAGATACAATTTTTGATTCTGTTTGTTGGATCTTTTCAAAACGCGTTTATTAATAACCAACAAATGATTATAATGATGATGATTCTATCACCAAAGCCTTTCCACTCTGTCGGTGTGTATGTTTTTTTTTTTGTATGTACGTGCATTTCTTTTTTTTCTCCTAAATTGTAATCCTATTTGAAAATACACCCTTTTCTTATTAAGATAGGTCGAAATCCAATTTCAGTTTTTCAGCTACATTGTTATTTCTTGTTTGTAGTTAGCTTTTTTTCTTTCGGGAAAAAATTTTGTTAAAATAAACGCAATTTTGCATTCTATTTGTTGGACCTTTTCAAAAGGCGTTTATTAATAACCAATAAATGATTATAACGATGATGTTGATTTAGCTCAATCACCTCAGGAAATATTTAAAACGTAGATAAAACTGTCACTGTGTTTTAGCAATATTAAATAAATACTCCAAATTGATCATGTTTATCTGCACTGTAAAGACATAAGTTGTCGAAATGCGCATATGCAGAAAATAAATTCACAGTAACTTCGATATTTAGTTTTTTGTTACCACTGGGTCGATGCCTCTGCTGGTGGACTGTTAGTCCTCGAGGGCATTCACCAGCCCGGTAGTCAGTATTTCGGTGCTGACCCGAAAGCCGATTTTATTTCGAACCTTGCAATATCTAAATTTTTGTAAATTTTGTTGAAAATAAGGAGTATCTCCCTCATGCAAAGCTCTGTCCTTAGCTGATTTTGGCTTTACATTTAGATCATATTTGGTATTTTTTCTCTATCAGTTTTTTAACATATTTGATTTTATGGTCTTCCAAACGTTTAGATTTTACATTTTTGTATCTGCACTGAAGAGACATAAGTTGTCGAAATGCGCATATGCAGAAAATAAACTCACAGTAACTTCTGTATTTAGTTTTTTGTTTACCATGTACATGTGTATTTTGCATTTTCAAAATCATTCAAAAGTTAATTATAAGGATTCCGAAGGATAATACTTCATGAATTAATAGAAGAATATCTGAAGTAAATGCAACTATGACAAAGTAATTACATTCTGACATTATTTCGATCGGCTTAAGTGCTTTTGCATCTCATGACATTTTTTTCAATTCAAGGAACATGTGAGCAGATGTTCAATTTGATAAAAAGCAGTTACCATATTTCTGTCGATCAAAGAATGGTGCTACCTGCCTTGTTCAAGGTTAAATTGTACTCCAACCTGTGGCCACTTTTAGTGATTCCGTCAGTTTAAAAAAAACATACATTGTATTGATATGCTTGTGTATTAATGCTTATATAGTTTGGCTTATATTAGAGAACCTATGCATCCGTTCAAATTGTTTCAAAATCTTGATTTCTGCATATGCTATTTATCTTGCCATTTTCCCGAGGCCACTGAGCATGCACTTATACATAAATCAGCCTTTTTTATACACAGGAACTCAAAAAGTCGATTGTAAGAAAACTTAATATTTGTTGAAACTTGTCAAATTGTAAAAGGGACAAACTGCCATCATACTGCACTTCGTTGTAACTTATTTTTTCAAGGAGTTACTGTAGGCCGTTTTACACTTGACAATATTTCACTGTTTTCAAAAACTCAAATTTCTACGACATTAACTATAGTTGCAGTTTGCATGTGTTTTTATTTTAGGCGATGGGCTGAAATCACCTCCCGTGCACC
>MJUU01004454.1:48935-80231 GCA_002080025.1 Modiolus philippinarum | reverse complement strand
GATGGGACATGTATATTTTGGATAAATCACATGTATCTCACAGACACATATCTTGGGCAAGGACCCAAACTATGGTCCATTTTTTCTAATTCTTGCGTGCATTTTTATGGCCCCGCCGTTAGGCGATGGGGGGATTAAGTTTTACCCTTGTCCGTACATACTTCCGTATGTACGTCCGAAATTTTCGTCAAAGATTTCTCAGCTTGTGTATGCAGGAATGATTTGATATTTGGTCTGAAGCTTTGGTGTGATGAGGTGTACCGTGTCTCCCTTTTTCAAGTCCGTCACTCATCTACTTCCTGTTTGCCGACATATCTGTATGGTGGGGGCATCCGTGTCCCATGGACACATTTTTATGCCCCCGCGACGATAAGTCGGGGGGCATATTGTTTTACCCTTGTCCATCCGTCCGTCTTTCCGTCCGAGGGGGGTACATGGTTTGTCCGCGCAACTTCTCCTACAGTTTTTATGCTAGAAAGTTTTTATTTTGCAGATCATTTGTACATATATTGAAGATGTGCATGTGATAAGGATTTTGATTTTGGTGCATTTTTTTATTTTTGTCAGAAATATACATTGTTGAACTTAGTCATTTTTGGTGATTTTTCATAGAGGGTACATAGTTTGTCTGCACAACTCCTCCTACAGTTTTAATGTTAGGAAGTTTTTATTTTGCAGATCATTTGTACCTTTATTGAAGATATGCATGTGGTAAGGATTTTGGTTTTGGTTAATTTTTGTCAAAAATATACATTGTTGAACTTTGTCATTTTTTAGTGATTTTGTGATAGAGGGTACATAGTTTGTCCACCCAACTCCTCCTACAGTTTTGATGCTAGAAAGTTTTTATTTTGCAGATCTTTTGTACCTATATTGAAGATGTGCATGTGGTAAGGATTTTGATTTTGGTTGATTTTTGTCAAAATTATACATTGCTGAACTTTGTCATTTTTTGGTGATATAGTAATAGAGGGTACATAGTTTGTCCGTGCAACTCCTCCTACAGTTTTTTTTATTTTGCAGATCTTTTGTACCTATATTGAAGATATGCATATGGTAAGGATTTTGATTTTGGTTAATTTTTGTCAAAATTATACATTGTTGAACTTTGTCATTTTTTGATGATTTAGGAATAGGGGTACATAGTTTGCCCACGCAACTCCTCCTACAGTTTTTATGCTAGGAAGTTTTTATTTTGCAGAACATTTGTACTTATATTGAAGATGTGCATGTGGGAAGGATTTTGATTTTGATGCATTTTGTGAAAAATTACACAATGTTGAACTGTCATTTATTGGGTGAATTATTAATAGAGGTACACAGATTGTCTGCACAACTCCTCCTATAGTTTTAATGCTAGGAAGCTTTTATTTGCAGTTCATTTGTACCTATATTGAAGATGTGCATGTGGTATGTATTTGATTTCGGTTCATTTTTTTTTTCAAAAATATACATTGTTCAACTTTTAATTTTTTGGTGATTTAGTTATAGAGGGTACATAGTTAATCTGTGCAACCTAGAATAACATGTGTTTAGCGGGGGCATCATATGTGTCTTACAGACACAAATATTACTAACAATTCCCAATTTGATTCAACCTTGCGCGGGGGCATGTCATCCTCTAGTCTTTATTTTATTGATGAAAAAGGGAATGCTAAATGAAATGTTGATATTTTATGGATGAGTCTATTTTTTCAGTACCACTGCCATGTCTTGTTACTGACTGGACTGATTGGACAAAGGTGGATGATACAGGATCTTCATTCAGTTGGAGATGGGTAACAAGACCAGCAATTAATGGAGGAAAAGAATGTCCAGAACTTATTAGAGGAAGAAAAGGTAAATCTGTTTATAATAACAGAAATAGAAAGGAAGATTAAATTGTATTTTGTACCATGGTATATTGAAGCAACTTCACATAAACTATGGCTGATACATTTTTGGAAATACATTTTTTGTACAATCAAAACTTTTGCTTATCACTCAGTTGTTCTATTAATTTTCTAAAAATCCATTTGTTCATAATTTCAAGTTTGAATTGTTTATTATTTTTTTCTGGATTGAACCTGTTGTTCTCTCTAATGATATATTTAACAAAACTGATTTATTTCAGTACCACTGCCACGTATTGTAACACCCTGGACAGACTGGCTGCCTACAGATGATACTGGTTCTTCATTCAGATACAGATGGGTAACCAGACCACCAATAAATAAGGACGAGGAAATGCCACCACTTATACAACCAAGGAAAGGTAATCATTCATGCTTACTCTGAGAAAGTACATATTTAGTTTTGAAATTTCATAAAATTTTATACACCTGATTTTAGTTATCCCCTTCCACAACTGAGTTCAAGAGGGGATATAGTGTTTTGCCCATTCACTCTTCCATCATAAATTTAAGGTCATTGTATCAGCTGATGCACAAGGCCTAGATGAATATGATTTTGTTCATGGATACATCTTGGATAGCACTTCAGGTTCTTGATAAAAAAATTGGGTCACCTTAACATTTTTATGACTCAGGCTAAAGGTTACATTAAAGTCCAGATCTGAGATAAAGTAGGTAGTTGAGAATAATATTTTGTAAGTAGATGCTTGCTTTAATGCAGTGGTGACATATTGTGATCACTGTCAGTGTCACAAAAAATTTCTGTAATTTGCATGAATTTCCTTTGATCTGCATTGCCTGATAATGTCAGTATCAACAAACAGGCCATGAGATAGAAAATAATGGGTCACTGTGAAGGCGTCACGTGCCAGTTGCTATGCTGACGTCATGTTTGGTACTATATATCTTGTTCATATGTGTACTACGTTGAATGAAGAATGCATATAAATGATTGCAATAAACAATAAATTTGCTGTTATAGAACATAAATTTCAACTTATTTCAATTTGTAATAGAGTTCTATTTATCATTTTGTGAATTACTGATAAAAGAAATATAGGATATTTTGTTTTTGATATGGACTTTATCACAGCGTAACCAATTAAGTCTGCATCAAAAACAAAATGTCCTATATTCCATATATCTCAGCCTTCTTCGCTTTGGCATGGATTATCAGTATAGACGATATTCCACTTTCAAATTTTTGGGTAATTGTCGACATCTTACCCCGAATCTACTGGAAACTGGTACCTGACGTCAGTTCAGCATTATCTAGGAATTCTCTCATTTATTTTCTTGACCTAAAATAAATTGGTTGGAAATGACCCGCCTGGGATAAAATGTTGATTTATGACATGTTCGGCTTTTTTCAAATCATAAATACCTTTTATATGTTAAATGAAGAATTTAGTCCCTTTGCCCTCATACAGAGTGACGCCATTTTTACCCCGTTTGACCTCTTTGACCCGCCATTCTAATACCTGGAACGTTCCGGAATTGGATTTTTGGAAGAACGTTTATTGGGACCTATAGCATATAAGAGAGCTTGGGATCTCTTACATGCCCACTTTTTGTTTGACTGAACTTAGAATATTTTTTACATCTTGAAAATTTCTGTCACATTTTCTCACAAACCTCACATACTGGCCTTCAGCCATTAAACATGGAGTAACAGTATGGGAACCTATACAGTGTAACGGAGTTTGGGATCTCTTGAATGCTTTCTTCCTATTTGAAGGAACCTAAAATATTTTTGTTTTTGAAAATTTCTGTCACATTTTACTCAGAAACCACATACATGTATATATCCTAGCCTTCTGCTATTCTGCTATTCTGCTATGGAGTATTAATATGTTGACCTATTCTGTTTAAGAGAATTTGGGATCTCTGGCTTGCCCACTTTGACAGAGATAAATATACCTTTGAGAATACTGTGAAAGTACTATCGTTTGTGGGGTTCCAATTTTCGTGGATTTCATGGTTCACTTAAACCATGAAATAAAGTTCCCAATGAAATGCATTTTTCCCATAGAGTTGAAATGTATATAATTTGAAACCACAAGTTTAAGTACCCACGAAATAGTGATATTTATGAAAACCACAAAAATTGATGTCCACGAATAAAAGTACTTCCACTGTATCTGTCACATTTTTCTCTAGAACCTCATATTTCC
Organism: Modiolus philippinarum; assembly: GCA_002080025.1. NCBI lineage: Eukaryota > Metazoa > Mollusca > Bivalvia > Mytilida > Modiolidae > Modiolus > Modiolus philippinarum. The sequence goes on along the minus strand of MJUU01004454.1, from coordinate 76,165 downwards.
AGCCTTCTGCAATTTGGCATAGAGTATAAGAATCTTTTTTGTATCTTAGCGACACATGCGCAAAGATATCCTATGTTACCAAACCTCAACTCAATTCTCCAGAAATCTCACTACCCTCTTAATATTCCAACACAAGAAAGAAGTCCCATTTTCATACCATAAACGTGCTTGTAAAGAGTCACTTTCTTGTGCAAAATAAAGCAACAGTAGTGCAGAAAAGAATTAACAAGTTGGAAGAAATAACATTGGTATGAAAATGTTACCAGGATGAATATTTTTGCAAAGGGAAGGTAAAAAGACCTCCTCCCTTTTCTAAAAACGTAGAGTCAGGTCTCAGAATCCCTCATCAAAAGCCTACAAACTGATCGGATGACAATTTTGTTACTATTTTGTACATTCCCAAGCATACCAATTAAAATTATCTTCATTGGGTGGGAAAATTTGAACTTAAATAGTCAAGTGTGGTAAATATCTCAATTATTGGAGGAACACAATGTCTTCACAATTTGTTTAGAAATGTCTGCACATGGGCGTTAAACTACTTCAATGGCACTGTGAAAGAATACATGAAAATTAGACTGATTAATTAGTGTTGATTGAGGCAGTATTTAGGACATTTTTTGTTTATAAAGCAATTAGTCAGCATTGACATCAACATATTTATTTTTTATAGGACTGGCCTCATTTCATCTGATTCAGATACTGAACAAATTTTAAGTATTCTAAAATTTCCTTGTGACAAGATTTAGAGAATAAACCTGTTAGACTGAAAGCATTAGTTGCAGTCGGTAAAAAAATTAACACAGCATTATTAAGAAAATAGTGTTAATATTAAAAGCAAAGAAAAGGGGTAATGTTCACTGCTGAAATTTGTAATTTAAGAGTTTTCTTGTATCAAGCAAATCTGGCACTAATATATCAATATATTAGTTCCAGTGCAAATGTATCTTAATTTGATATTTTATCCAATGTTGATTGTAATTTATGGTCATGTATTATTTTATACTGTCAGATAATTTAATGTGCAGTCTGTGTACAAGCACAGGCACTGCACCCAAAAGAAAGCAGGTACATCAGTAGCAAAGATACCATTTAGTGCTTCAAGCACTTTGATTTATACCACTGTGGAAGAGTTTAGGATTTCTTCCTGTTTGAGGGAAGTCATCTGGCGATGGCATCACAAAAAATTTCTGTCACATTTTTATCATTAACCACATATCCTGCAGGCCTTCTGCAATTTTGCGTTCAGTATCAGTATAGGACCTACATTGTTTTATATCTTTATTTTGTATGCTTAAAACATATTTCAAAATGTTTTAGAGATAAAAGTATGGTTAAAGTTGCTGGACCCTCTAATTTTCCTTTTCATTTATTCTTTAGTACCACTACCATGTCTTGTTACGGACTGGACTGCTTATTCCGAAACTGATGATACAGGAATGTCATATAGTTATAGAATGGTAACCAGACCACCACTTAATGGAGGAAAAGAATGTCCCGAACTTATAAGATCTAGAAAGGGTAAGCTTAGCAAAACCTACAATGTTTAAAAGAGGCAGGTTTTCCTGTTTAAGGATACCAGGTATATTTATGCCACGGCAAGCAATATTTAGTGGAGTATAAAAGAATCACCTTGTTCATCTGCATATCAACTGTCTGTTGTCTTTCTGTCTGTTTGACATCTGTCTGTCCTCTGTCTTTTGTCTAAATAAAATCTGTCCGTCATCGTCAGTAATTGTAAAGCAACACCTTTAATTTGTTTTGAATGATTTTGTCTTCCAAAGATGTGCATGAAGCAAAATAATTAAGAGTCTAGTATAAACCAGTGATCATTAAGAGTTGAAGATACATGTTTTTCCAATAATTTTATAAGTTAGGGTAATCTCTTTTTTACCTGGCTATACTATCTAGTTGGATGAAAAATATGTGTTTCGTATTCAGCCATTAGAAATGTTCAGAAATATTCAGCCATTGGAAATGTTCAGAAATATTCAGCTGACATATAATATTATACACCAGCATAAGAGAAATTTTCTCTTTTAGATATATCTACCAATTTCTTGACAAAAAATTGGTTAAGTAATTGTGAATCAGACTCTCCTATTTTTCACCTACTGCCGTTTAAATTCTTCATTTGCATCTAGTTTTGCATGACTAGGGTCATACTACCAATGGTAGGCCGTTGATATTTGGTATGCAGTTGTATTAGCATCAGTACAGATCAGTTTCAGTGTCATTTTATATGGATGTCCCAATGGTCATGCTCCATCGGCTTTTGTAGTTTTGAATTTTTAATCATTATTCATCCTAGTCACTTGATATTTGACATGAAGTTGTGTCTTGAGGAATACATACTGATTGCTAATCCAGATGTTGGCCTTTATCCTTCAGTCATGCATAAATTATCACATCAAGATTTTAGCAAGCAGGTGGTGCACAAAGTTAAGATTTTGATTTCATTGTAATGACTGCTGCTGTAGATCAATGTGCAGATTCAATCATAGGGTAGGTGAGACATATCCTTGAGAGTGGGATGATATTTATACCCCCCGCAAACAAAGTTTGGGGTATATAGGAATCACCCTGTCTGCCTGTCTGTCCGTCTGTCCGTCCCTCTGTCCACACTTGTCATAAGCGCAACTCCTCTTAAACCACTTAAAGGATTTTGATGAAACTTTACACACAGGAAGGACACTATATGGAGATTGCATGAAGGAATATAATTATTGTCCTAAACTAGGAAGGGGAGATAATTCGACTTTGACTTTTTGTTAATTCCCTATGTATGGGTTACCCCATAAGCACAACTCCTCTTAAACCACTTAAAGGATTTTGATGAAACTTTACACAAAGGAAGGACACTATATGGAGATGTGGATGAAGGAATATAATTATTGCCTGAAACCAGGAAGGGGAGATAATTTGACTTTGACTTTTAGTTGATTCTCTATGTATGGGTTACCTCGTAAGCACAACTCCTCTTGAACCACGTAAAGGATTTTGATGAAACTTTACACAAAGGAAGGACACTATATGGAGATGTGCATGAAGGAATATGATTATTGTCCGAAACCAGGAAGGGGAGATAATTTGACACTTTACACAAAGGAAGGACACTATATGGAGATGTGCATGAAGGAATATAATTGTTTTCCAAAACCAGGAAGGGGAGATAATAAGACTTTGACTTATCGTTAATTTCCTATGTATAGGTTGTCTGATCATAAGCACAAATCCTCTTAAACCACTGGAAGGATTTTGATGAAACTTTAGACATAGCAAGAACACTATATGTAGATATGCATGAAGGAATATGATTATTGTTTGAAATCAGGAAGGGGAGATAATTCAACTTTGAATTTTCATTGATTCCATATGTATGGGTTACCGGGTAAGCTCAACTCCTCTTAAACCACTGGAAGGATTTTGATAAAACTTTACACAAAGGAAGAACACTATATGGAGATGTGCATGTAGGAATAATATTATTGGCGGAAACCAGAAAGGGGAGATAATTTGATTTGAATTTTTGTTGATTCCTACGTATGGGTAACTCCTTCGTTGATTCCTTCTGCCATGATCTTTTTTTTTCAAAGAAATAATTTAAAGCATAGATATTGTGAAATCAAACTGATGGAGAGGCACACTTTTTTCATTGTAATCTTCTTGAAAAGTTGTTTTCAAAGTGTTGTAATGAAATTTCTCTAATGCTTTTGATTTTTGTGTAAAATGTCAAATAGGCTTAAAAAGGGCGAATTTTATATTTGTCTGATTTCGACAGAGTATTTTCATTGGAACTTCTTCAAATTCTTTCTTGAAGATTATATCATTGTGTCCATACTTGTATTTTGTCCACACTTACACTGTGTCCACACCTGTATTGTGTCCACACCAACTTAAATTTGCACTTACCATATCGATTCAGGGTTCAATGAGCGGGGGTATATTTGGCTGCCATTTGGCGACAGCTCTTGTTTATAATAAAGCAGCTTTCAAAATTCAAATAGATTGTTTATTGCTTTTATTTTCTATTTCTATATAGTCCTTTATAAGCTTTTGTGTCAAATTCTCCAAAAGTTGCTCTGGAAATGACTTTCATTCCTTTTTCTAGTTATTTTATGACCAAACTTTTTTTTCCCAGCCAATGTTATTAAAATCTAGAAATGTTTTGATCAAACCAGGTTAAAAACTCTAAATAAAATCAGTTATTCATTACAACACTTCTCCATTGTTTACACTTTTTAATGTTCCTTAATACTTTTATGATGTCATAATGTTAACAGAATGGTGGCTCTTCTGAAGTTATCACTGATCTAGTTTCTGTAGCTTTTCTGAGGTATTGTTGGTATTTTTGCACATCGTTGGTGGTAATTTAAATACAAGATTGAAAGGAGAAAATATAATAGATGCTTCATGTAATGACATTTATTTCTTGTGTAGCGAATAAAAAGGATATTGCTTGCCAAACATTGTTAGTATTCATTGATAACTCCAGGTCAGCTTCTTGATAAGTCTGGGTCAAAGAGATATGTCTTTTGCGGAAGCACTCTTGGAACTGATGTAGCCATAGGGAAAGACATTAATGTTACTGACTGGACTGATTTTGTTTTTTTCAGTACCACTGCCATGTCTTGTTACTGACTGGACTGATTGGACAAAGGTGGATGATACAGGATCCTCATTCAGTTGGAGATGGGTAACAAGACCAGCAATTAATGGAGGAAAAGAATGTCCACCACTTATCAGAGGAAGAAAAGGTATAAATTTGTCATAAAAAAAACTTGTTTTAAGCTATTTCCCTGCTGATTGATTAATATGGAGTAATACACAGACACAGAATAATCTGAATGAAATATTTATTGTATCAACCAAAAATCTGATACATTGTGTGAAAACACACAACCATAAATCTTATAAAGTGTGTACCCATATCATATACTAACATGTGTTGGCAAAAAAAATGATACAGTGTTTCCTGTATCACATTATCAACTGTATCAACCAAAAATCTGATACATTGTGTGAAAACACACAACCATAAATCTTATACAGTGTGTACCTATATCATATACATGTACTAACATGTGTTACCAAAAAATGGATACAGCATTTCCTGTATCACATTATCAACTGTATCAACAAAAAATCTGATACATTGTGTGAAAACACACAACCATAAATCTTATACAGTGTGTACCCATATCATATACTAACATGTGTTAGCAAAAAAAATTATACAGTGTTTCCTGTATCACATTATCAACTGTAAATCCGATATGGTTTATACTTGAATCACATTCCAACTGTATCAACCAAAAATCTGATACAGTGTGTACCTATATCACATACTAAATTTATCAACAAAAATCTGACACGGTGTGTACCTGTATCATATACTAACATGTGTTAGCAAAAAAATGGATACAGCGTTTCCAGTATCACATAATAACCTTATCAACTGTAAATCCGATATGGTTCGTACTCAAATCACATTCCAACTGTATCAACAGAAAATCTGATACAGTGTGTACATGTATCACATACTAACTGTATCAACCAAAAATCTGATACAGTGTGTACTTGTATCACATACTAACTGTATCAAACAAAAATCTGATACAGTGTGTACTTGTATCACATACTAACTGTATCAAACAAAAATCTGATACAGTGTGTTTCTGTATCACATACTAACTGTATCAACCAAAAATCTGATACAGTTTGTACCTGTATCACATACTAAATTTATCAACAAAACTCTGATATAGTACATGAATTACTTACTAACTGTATCAATTGTTGATCTGATACAATGTACACCTACATCTTATATTAGTTATGTAATAAAAAATCTGATACAGTGTTTCCCAATATCACATACTATCTGGCATAGTGTGTATGTGTATCACATACTGTCAACCAAAATTTATCACAAAAGGTTTATTGCTGAACAGTTTTTATACCCCGCCACACGAAGTGGCGTGGTATTATGTGATACCCTCAGTCGTGTGTCCGTCCGTCCGTCTGTCCGTCTGTCCCCCGAAGGTTTCCGACTGATAACTTGTGAACGAAATATTACAAGATCTTCAAACTTGGTATGCAAGTTGTTTACCACAAAACTCAGGTCAAGTTCGATTTTGGGTTCAGAGGTCCAAGGGGTTCTGGAGTAATCCCCCTTGAAACTTTAAAATTTTGCGAATTTTAGGGTTTCCGACTGATAACTTGTGAAGGAAATAACACAAGGTCTTCAAACTTGGTATGTAACTTGTTTACTACAACACTCAGGTCAAGTTCGATTTTTTGATCAGAGGTCCAAGGGGTTTTGGAGTTATGCCCCTTGAAACTTTGAAATTTTGCGAATTTTAGGGTTTCCGACTGATAACTTGTAAACGAAATAACGCAAGGTCTTCAAACTTGGTATGTAAGTTGTTTACCACAAGACTCAGGTCAAGTTTGATTTTTGGTTCAGAGATCCAAGGGGTTCTGGAGTTATGCCCCTTGAAACTTGGAAATTTTGCAAATTTTAGGGTTACTTACTCATAAATTGTGAATGAAATATCATACTGTCTTCAAACTTGGTATGTAAATTGTTTACCACAAAACACAGGCCAAGTATAATTTTGCGGTCATTGGTACACATTGTCCTGGAGTTATGCCCCTTTTTACTTAGAATTTTTGTGAAAAGTGGCGGGGTATCATGTAATCCACCATTACTATTTTTAAAGGAATTGAAAAGGACAAGATATATTATATCTATTGATTCAGTATTAGATATATTTTAATAAATGGTTGATCTAGAAAATAAATGACAAATTCATACAACATGACTGACCAATTTCAGTGCCACTGCCACGAATTGTAACACCCTGGACAGACTGGCTGCCTACAGATGATACTGGTTCTTCATTCAGATACAGATGGGTTACCAGACCACCAATAAATAAGGATGAAGAAATGCCACAACTTATTGAACCAAGAAAAGGTAACTCTTTTGTCATTATCTATCAGTTTTGTTTTCCTCTGATTGTGTGAATAGTGAAAAACTAAATAGTTGGATGGGGTTTATATACATGTATAAAGTGACTTCATTTTTTTAAGAATAAAGTTTTGACTGTTGTAGTCTTAAGAATTATACAGACCAATGTATCTGAAAAGTCATGTCAGTTTTTGTAACATTTTAAAATTGCAATCTGAAACATGAAGTTTGGAAATGAAAAAAGAAAAAATAAAGCCAGATATTCTCCCCAAACTTTTATTAATTAACAGTAACACCGTAGTATTGACCATTTTTTGAGCCAGTGCTGTATAAGTACTGTAAATATGGAAATTTTTGCTTATCTCGCCTTAAAGTTGGGAATTTTATGCAAATATAACCCCCTTTGATATTTTGTGAAAGTAACCCTCTCCATCAGCCCCCATAGGGGTACACACTCTCTAGCCACAACTTCTCCTAGACCACTCGGTGAATTTCAATGAAACTTTCACAGAATGCTCAGTACATATTGCCATTGGCGCCAACTATTTTAAAATTTGATTTAATTTAATTTTTTTTATTTCTTGAATCAAATGGGGAGCAGGTGGTATATACATGTGTATCAGTGAGCTCTGCTCACAGTTTTTATCCCCGCTGCAACGCGACGCGAGGATATGGTAATTCCGGGCGTCCGTCCGTCCGTGCGTCTGTCTGTCCGCCTTGTAAGTGCTCTAGCAAGTTTATTTCTTATTGGATTTCAATAATATTTAAACAGTAGCTTTAGATCAAGGATACCTCGAGCGAGTTCTAAGATGAGTCCTATTGAAATATTTTTGTAGGAGTTATGCCCCTTTTTAACTTAGAAAATTGACAAAATATCCTTGTTAGCACTCTAGAAAATTTATTTCTCATAGGATTTGGATAATATTTACACAGTAGCTTTAGTTCGAGAATGCCTCAAGCGACTTCAAAAATGAGCCCTGTTCGAGTATTTTTGTAGGAGTTATGCCCCTTTTTAACTTTGAAAATGGACAAAATATCCTTGTAAGCGCTCTAGAAAATTTATTTCTCATTGGATTTGGATAATATTTACACAGTAGCTTCAGCTCTAGAATGCCTCAAGTGAGTTCAAAGATGAGCCCTGTTCAAGTATTTTTGTAGGAGTTATACCCCTTTTTAACTTTGAAAATTGACAAAATATACTTGTAAGCGTTCTAGCAAATTTATATCTCATTGGATTGGGATAATATTTATACACTACCTTTAGTTGAAGAATACCTCAAGTGAATTCTAACATGAGTCCTGGTTAAAAATTTTTGTAGGAGTTATGCCTCTTCTTAACTTTTAAATTTAACTCAAATATGTGGGGTTTCAAATTGCTAGAGCGGCGGGGATATATGGCTATGCGTAGCCCTTGTTCTAGTTTTACTGAACAGTATTCTGTAACCTTTGAATAAAATGATTTTACTCTCCAACTTTGATTTCATTTACTTTGGATGTATTTTTATTCATGGACATCAATTTTCATGGTTTTCATAAAAATTACTATTTCATGGGCACTTAAATTTGTGTTTTTGAATTCTAAAAAATGCATTTCATTGGGAACTTAATTTCGTGGTATTAGCAAACCATGAAATCCATGAAAATTAGAACCCCACGAACAATAGTACTTTCACAGTATCTGTTTGTCTGTCGAGATCTTGTCCATTTTATATGGACTTAATGTCTTCAGATTTATGAGACCCATAGTCAGTGTTGATATTTCTTTCCTATTTATATTACAGTCCCACTTCCATGTATTGTGTCTGACTGGACCCGTTATTCCGAAATAGATGAAACAGGAATGTCATATAGTTATAGAATGGTTACCAGACCACCACTTAATGGAGGAAAAGAATGTCCAGAACTTATACGTTCTAAAAAGGGTATGTATTGGTAAAAATTCAAAAAGTCAGCTGCCAATTACACTGTAGAATGTGACCTATTTTACCACCCTTCAATAGAGGAATCCAGCAACCAGCTTTTATTTTCTGCTTTATGACATAGCATTAAAAAAAATGACATTCACTGAATCATGGATCTGCTGAGCCAAACTAACAGAATTTTTTACTTTGACTATCATTTTATAGATGAAATTTGTATATAAGATTAACTGTAAATTTGGAAGTTTTGGATGAGGTTATTTTAGATACATGTACATTCTCGGTCAAGGAAAATCCCTCAGATGCAAACTTTGGTTGAAGTGTAATGTATAGAAGCAAAAATTGTCAAATTTGAAAAGCTTTGAGCTTGAATGTTTGTCCCAGAAAATCATGACAATAACCTCTTACGACTTTTTTTATGCCCCCGCCGCTAGGCGGTCGGGGGCATTAAGATTTACCCTGATCCGTACGTCCGTCCGTACGTCCGTACGTCCATCTTTTTGGTTTCCGGATGATAACTTGAGTATCCTGCATGGGATCAAAACCAAACTTGGTCACATGCTTACTTATCACCAAAGACAGAACCCTATCGATTTCCAGGTTGGTACCCCCAAGATCAAGGTCACAGTTGCTAAAATTTCAATAAAATTTTGGTTTCCGGATGATAACTTGAGTATACTACATCGGATCAAAACCAATCTTAGTCACATGCTTGCTTATCACCCAAGACGGTACCCTATAGATTTCCCGGTTGGTACCCCCAAGGTCAAGGTCACAGTTGCTAAAAATAGACTAAAATTTCAATAAAATTTTGGTTTCCGGATGATAACTTGAGTATACTACATCGGATCAAAACCAAACTTGGCCACTTGCTTGTTTATCACCCAATTTAAAAGCCTATTGATTTCCAGGATGTTAGCACCAAGGTCAAGGTCACAGTTGCTAAAAATAGACTAAAATTTCAATAAAATTTTGGTTTCCGAACGATTACTTGAGTATTCTGCATCTGATCAAAAGCAAACTTGGTCACTTGCTTACTTATCACAATAGACATAATCCCATAGATTTTAGCGTTGATACCACCAAGGTCAAGGTCACAGTTGCTAAAAATAGATTAGTATTACATATAAGACTGTTTCCCAGATTATTTGTTGGAACTACACATTACAATGTATATCAAAACCAAACCAGTTTCAGTGCCTATTTATCACAGGAGAAAGATCCTTTCTAATAATATTTGATAAATATATATTGTATATAGTTATGCCTTTAGTAATTTATGGGTTTCGATTGCAAGGAGGCGGGGCATCCATGTCCCATGGACACATTCTTCCATTTTTACATTTGCAGTAGTAATATTTGATTTTATCATTTTGAACAATTTTTAGAAAGAAAATGTTACATTGAACATTTTCTATCAGTTCTAAAATAATTTTTGTACCGTTTCTCATATTTCTTTAATCTGACAGCAACCAGACTTCACAGATTTATTGACCACAGGGCCTAGAACTACATAAAATTTTAGATTCTCAACAACATTTTGCTTTTTTTTAAATTTTTTGTGCAGCTCTTTATGTTTTAGAGCAACCAGTCATCACATGATTATTGACCACAATACCTTTGTACTTAAAAATGATTTTTCTGAATCATTGTAAACATTTTCACATAAATGTTTAGTCCCCTACCGGCAATAGCCGAAAGGGACTTTGGGTTTGCACTCCGTCCATCCGTCCGTCCGTCCGTCCGCCCGTTTGACTGTCTGTCCGTCAGTCCCGCATCAGTTTTCCGCATTTTTTTTCTAAACCAATGCAGGTATTGATCTAATATTTGGTATGTGAGTCTACCTCAATGAGTTACAGAACAAGAATAAGTTTGGTTCCGGTCCACTGATTTTTGACAGAGTAATGGGCCTTTGACTTAGAAAATTTTAGTAAAATATCAGTTTTCTGCACTTTTTTTCTACACCATTGCAGGTATTTATCTAATATTTGGTATGTGAGTCTACCTCAATGAGTTACAGAACAAGTTTAAGTTTGGTACTGGTCCACTGATTTTTGACAGAGTTATGGGCCTTTGACTTAGAAAATTTTAGTAAAATATCAGTTTTCCGCATTTTTTTTCTACACCATTGCAGGTATTGATCTAATATTTGGTATGTGAGTCTACCTCAATGAGTTACAGAACAAGATTAAGTTTGGTTCCAGTCCACTGATTTTTGACAGAGTTATGGGCCTTTGACTCAGAAAACTTTTTTACTATTTTTGCTGGTGTAACAAAGCCTTGCTTTCTGGTAGGGGACTTAGTATTGCCTTGCAATGCGATCCACACTTGTTGACTTAAATACAAAATTACCCTTATGGAAGCCCATTCAAAGATCTTCACTGAAATCACAAAGCTGGAACCAAATTAAGTCTCCTTGAAAGCTATATATGGCAGGTCCCAACTTCAATCAAGATGACTACCAGTTTGAAACATAGTTTAACATTGACCCCTTTGGCAAAAATCATTCAAAGATCTTTTCTGAAACTACTTTGCCATTTATTGCAAATTATAGTCATAATTGTTCTTAAATGGTCCGCTTTAAAAAATGCTAGGCAGATTTGCATCTCATTCAAGATGGCTACCAGCAGGGAATACAGTTTATTATTGAATCTGATGGAAACTCATTCATCTTCTCCTCTTAAACCACTATATCCATTAGAATGAAACTTGGTCACAAGAGTCTTTTGTGTGATCACTCCAAAAAAAATTGTCCTTAGTTAAACATTGAACCCTATGAAAACCCATTCGAAATTTCTGGAGCTATTGCTATTTTGAACGAGGCTTACTCATTGGACCGATTTTGTTTGTTTCAGTACCACTGCCATGTATTGTTACTGACTGGACTGATTTTGTTTGTTTCAGTACCACTGCCATGTCTTGTTACTGATTGGACTGATTGGTTGGCTGTGGATGATACTGGATCCTCATTCAGTTGGAGATGGGTAACAAGACCAGCAATAAATGGAGGAAGAGAATGTCCACCACTTATCAGAGGAAGAAAAGGTAATATATTTTTCATTAAAAAACCTATTTTAAGGTAGATAGACACTGTTGCAATGAACAATACAATTGGCACATTTGAAAATTTTAGAATCAAATATGGGTTTGGATTGATTTTTGGGTCATAAAAGTTGTGTGTCAGGCTTTTTTTTGTGACTTCATAATTGGTTGACTAATGTGAAACGTCATATTTAGTCCACTTTGCACCCAATTAACTCCCTTTTCAGGCAAATAATGTTTATTATGAAATCTGTGTTAAAATATCTCTATTAAAAGCATGGTGACTTAACATCTCTATCTAAAGAATGGTGACTAACATTTTTTTTACCTTTTCACATAGTTGAGATCACAAACAATCAGAAGTATTAAAAATACTCATGGATGAAATGTTCATGTCTTTAAGTTGAAGATTACCTCTATAGTTTTCCCATTCATTCTATGTAAATTTATTGGAAAAAATGCATAAACTTTGACCCTTGCTCTAAAAAAAATAAGCATGATGACCCATACTTTTTATTGAGGATTTCAGGTATGTATGATGGGGTCTTCAATCATGCCAATTTATAACAAAACCAATAGATGTACATATTAGTGTCTCTCCACCTCAAGTTTTATTTCTGCTGATTAATAAATATGGGGTAAAAGATAGACATTATAATCTGTATCGCATACTAACTGTATCAATCTTAATCTGATATAGTGTGCATTTGTATCATATGCCAACCATCAACCAAAATTTTCCTAGATATTTGTTTCTTCTGCAACTTTGATAAATTTCCTGAAATTGTCTTAGAATAACAATGTTTGAAATTTTGGCAAACAATCAAATAATTCAGGCAATTTTTAGCTCACCTCACGAAGTGAGGTGGGCTTATGTGATACCCCAAGCGTCGTCGTCCGCTTAGGAAGAATGGTTAAAGTCCATTCCTGCTGACTGACATGTCCCACATCAACCATATTGGTATGTATGATGCATTTTGGGATGACAACTGCAATGCATGCTTTGGATGCTGTCTGTGACCTATATTCTACACATGGGCGACTTGGTTAGGTAGAATGGTTAAAGTCTATTCCCGCTTACTGACTTGTACCACATCAACCATATTGGTATATGTATGATGCATTTTGGGATTACAACAACAATAAATGCTTCAGATGCTGGCTGTGACCTATATTTTACGCATGAGTGAATTGGTTAGGTAGAATGGTTTAAGTCCAATCCAGCCTACTGACATGTCCTACATCAACCATATTGGTGTGTATAATGCATTTTGGGATGACATCAACAATGCATGCTTTGGATGCTGACTCTGACCAATATTTTACGCATTAGCGACTTGATTAGGTAGAATGGTTAAAAATCCATTCCCGCTTACTGACATGTACCACATTAACCATATTGGTATGTATGATGCATTTTGGGATGACAACAACAATGCATGCCTCGGATGCTGTCTGTGACTTACATTTTACGCATGAGGGACTTAATAAGGTAGATTGGTTATAGTCCATTCAAGCTTACTGACATGTCCTACATCAACTACCTTATATACTCGATTATAAGTCGGAAATTTGGGAGCTTAAATTCATTTCCAGAGAAGGGATCCGACTTATAAGAGTAACCAAGAACCAAGGAGGAAAGTCGAGAACGTAAAATGTCTGGTAGACACATTCAATGATGACCAAATACAGTTTGCCGGTATTCAACAATCATCTGGTTCTATTGATACATTATTTATTACTTTTAATAAAAGAAATAAGCATTTTTTAGTTGTTTTCTTACTAAATTCATGATGTTTTCATTTCAGCATCATGGAGGTACTTTATGTGTATTTACGTTTCACTATTTGTGTAATAAGTTGATTTCACTAATTACCGAAAACCGACAATAACTAACACCTTTCTCCTAGGAATGTCATATCGTATCTTATGTGACATTTCCAATACTGTTTATTATTTTTTTAACTTTAATTCCATATAAAAGAAATAATTTATATTTTAATACTAATTTTAGACCGGCTGTAAAAATTTTTAATATTGGAAACACGTACTTTTGATCTCATTTTGTTTATCATATCTTTGGGTATTTGGTCGTACGATATAAGTAAACAAACTTCAGTTATTCCCCCTTAATACGATGTCTTGGCTAGAAACGTGAATAAGCTGCTTTTAGCACATGTAAAATGCTTCACACGCAGCATTTATCTCATGTAGAAGACATTCTTTTATTCCAATGTATGCCATTTAATAAATTATAGCGATTTCATGTTGAAGTGTTGGTACACAACTTGACAACGATCTCCGACCGACTTATAATCGTGATCAACGCTAAATACAAAGTTTTTCTTCACGAAAAGACCTTCCGACTTATAATCGAACCGACTTATAATCGAAAATATACGGTATATTTGAATGTATGATGCATTTTGGGATGGAAGCTGTAGTGAATGCTTTGGATGGAGTGTGTGATTTACATTTTATGCATGAATGAATCTGTTCAAAAGAATGACTATAGTCCATTCCTGTTTACTAATATGTTTAACATGTGACAATACTGTGCAACGAGGTGAGCTTAGCAGGCTGTGGCTGCTTTCTATGTTTCATACGAGACATAATTCTGAAAACTAAGAAAAAAAATATGGTTCCAATTATGGAAAATTTCCTGAAACTCTCAATTTTTGGTAATTCTTGTTAGCAACCATGCTTTTTGGATGAATTTTAATCTAAACAAATATTTACAATGAATAGAATTCAAAAATTTTGATTCCAATTTTGGTAAATTTACCAAAACTCTCAAAACAAGCAATTTTGGGGAATTCTTGTTTTCAACCAAGTTTTTTGCATGAATTTCATGAATTTCAAAGCAAATATTTTCAATGATTAGATTTAAAAAATTGTTGAATAGAATTTTGGTAAATTGCCTGAAACTCTCAAATAATGGTTGTAATTTGGAAGTCTACTTAGCAATCACATCTTAATATAAGCCAAATTATAATGACAGTTGAGTGAGCAGGCAAGACACTAGGTTCCACTGAATCTTTAGGAATTTGACACCTGGATGTCTTATGCTAATTAAAAATTTATTGTGAAGAAATCTTTTTCTTTCAGTCACAATTGATATGAAGTATGTCTTTAAATTACTGGTTTTAGAAGAACTAGAAAGGACAATATAATTATGCCCAATCATTCCTTATTTGATATTATTAATTAATGGTTGGTTAAGATCAAATGATAATAAGACTGATCAATTTCAGTACCACTGCCACGTATTGTAACACCCTGGACAGACTGGCTGCCTACAGATGATACTGGTTCTTCATTCAGATACAGATGGGTTACCAGACCACCAATAAATAAGGACGAGGAAATGCCACAACTTATTGAACCAAGAAAAGGTAACTACTTATCTGAATATTTGGAGCCAGTGCCAAGGGTATGTTTGATATGTGAGTAATTTATTCATTTTAACTCACCTGGCATTAGCCAGGGTGAGCTCTTTCCATCACTGATCTGGGTTCATTGTTCCTTGTCTTTCCATTCATTGCAAAATTTCCATTCAAAGATCTCTGAAACAACTGGTCCAATTGGAACCAAATTTGATCAGTTTGTCCTTAGATGGTCCCCCTAAATTAATACCCAGGATGTCAGCACTCTATCCAGTATGGCTGCCAGTGGGGAATATTTTTATGGCCCCGCGATGAAAAGGCGGGCCCTCTGTACCGTCCGTATTTCTGTTCACCTGTATGTCTGCCATCTGTATGTCTATCTGTCCCTTCACTGATAAGCTGTTATTCTGGATAACTCCTTCCATAATACTAATGCAACATTAATTTTACTTTTCACAGTGATTAAGAATGGATTGAAGATGTATGTAACATCGTGGTTTAGATTTTGGCCCAAATTTTGATTGTTGAGGAGGAGGGGTAGTTGGACTTGGCCATTTTATTGAAATATCTATTCTAGTTGACTCCTCCAACAATTCAGAAGCTTTTTTTATTTTTTCTACAAAATGATTAGGCATGGACTGATGCTGTGCATATTATCGCAATTTAGATTTTGGTCTAAAGAACAAGCTGTGATAAGGGGTTGATTTGGCCCAAGATTCCAGTGAATTTGTAAATTGAAGCTCAAGATTTTCTTTCATGTTTGTTTCAAAGCTTAGATCCCATTTACAGAAAACATACAAAAGTTAGAACCAATGACGTCACAATAGATATAGTTCTGACGTCATGAAAAGGCTACTTTTGAGCTTTTTCAGAGAAAAATACAGAATTTGGCAGATTTCCGAAAAGTTATCCTAACGGGAAATATCAAGCACATTCAAGAACCAATTAGATAATTTACCAACTTGTGGGTACGAATGAATTGAACCTCTCATACAAATATTTTTTTGGTTCTTGCATGTGCTCAATATTTCCTATTCAGAAAAAGTAGTCACAATTGGTCGCATTTGTCATTTTTCTACAAAATCTTCAATTTGTACCTTCTTCTACACTCAAAACTCGATAATCATACATCAGTATTTGAGAAATGTTACTGTTTACTGAAAACCCATATCCATAGAACATTTCAATGAGAAAATTCAATGAATTCAACCAAATTTATTTTTAAGGCCAAATAAGTCCCTTACCGCCCCTACTCCTTTGTGTTTTTTGTTGGAAGTAGTTGGACTTGGCAATTTTATAGAAATGTGTGCATGTGAATTGTCAATTCTGGAGAACTCCTGATTGGTTATATCAATAATTGTGTGAGAAAAGTGAGTTTAATTTCTTGAAATTTATTTATCAGGTGCCTAGAAAGAAGATGTTTGTGTTTTACATCCAACTGGTGAGGCATCATATCTGTCTTACAGAGACAAACACAGTGGCTGAATTTTATCCAAAACTTGATTATAAACACACCAGGAAAAACATTTGACATTGGCAGCAGGGGCATTTACTCTCTCTAGTTTAACAATGAACCCTATGGGAAAATCAATCAAAGATCTTATTTTCAGAAAGTATGTGTCCAGTTAGAACTTAATTTGGTCATAATACTACATAGATGGTCATTAAAAAGTTATCAAATTGGAGGGTGGAATCATTTCATTAAGAGGTAACAAAATACTGAAGTAAATAGGATATGCTTACAGAATACTAGATGGAACTTATATTTCTCTCTGTAACCCTATCTGAATTTCTTTCTGTAAACTCCCCCATTTTTTGTACAAGCACAAAGTCGTCTGTAAGCATATCTTATTTACTTCAGTATTTTGTTACCTCTTAATGAAATAATTCCACTCTCCAATTTGATAACTTTTTAATGTTTTATCTTTTTGAGAGTTTGTCTCTTATGAAATTGCTTCATGTTTTCTCATTTATTATACCCCAATGAAACAAGTGAGGGGATATTATTAAATACACTTGTCCCTTTTCCATCCATTATTCTGTCTGAAAATTTGGTACGAGAGGAGGTATGCTAGGCACAACAACACCTAATGCTAATTCATTTATTAGACTGATTTTCAGTGTAGATATATCTTTAGTATTAATATTTCAGTACCACTTCCATGTATTGTTTCTGACTGGACCAAATACACAGAAGTTGACGAATCAGGAATGTCATGGAGTTACAGATGGGTCACTAGACCACCAATTAATGGAGGAAAAGAATGTCCTGAACTTATACGATCTAAAAAGTGTAAGTGTATATCAGTTTTAAACATGGCAGATGCCCTGTATAAACGCCAGTTGCCAAGAACTTCCATTATATGATATACTCAATTCACACCGTATTTTACGTCATCAGTTAAAGCAATATGAGCTATATTTCTTCAGTTTTTTTGGAAGCTCTAAAAACAGATTGTGTTATATCCATATGTCTACAAAATGATATCAGATACCCTTAAATACATAAAACACCAAGAATACTTCATAATTTTGAATTAAACTAATTTTGAACAATCATGGAAGGTGACTTATTTTCGACACTGAAACTAGACCTGACTGAGATGCTATATATAGTTAACATAAACAAATGTACCACCAATCTGCAAACTTCGGCTAGGTGATAGGTGTCTACACTTGACATATATGTGATGTGGTTGTCGATTTACACACAACTTTTCGGACTTTTTTGCTCCAAGTGCGTAGTTTAAAATAAAACGGGAGAAAAATGCGAAAAAAATGACGCTGATTAGTGTCTGAAGTATGATCACTTTAGGTACCCTTAGAAATTACTTTCAAAATAATTAAAGGTACTCTAGATGACAATTTAAGAAAAGACTATAAGCAATTTCAGCACAGAAATGAATAATGAACAATGCTTTGTTACTTTTATTTCAAAAAGAAAAAAAATATTTCCAACTAACGATTATTTAAGTCCGAATCTGTGAATGTAAATTTGAAACTTATACATTTTCATGTAGAAATCAGATGAAATGAATTATCTGTGGTCACAAAAGGAAAAAATTGACAAATCAAGATCCATACTTTACAATAAGACTCTATTTGATAGGTTAGAAATTGTGATCTTCAGATTAAATAACAGTCATGAATTTGACCATGTAGCACCACTATTTTGATTCAATAAAGTGTTTAAAAGTAGTAGACTCACCTTAAGGGATTATTCAGCCATTTGTAGTTCGCCTCAACGAAGTTGAGGGGGACTATTGGAGTACCCCCCGCGTCCACGTCCGTGTCCACATCAGCGTCCGCATTTGGGTATATATCTTAGTAACTATGCAGTGTAGGTTCATCAAACTTTGCATGCAGGTGCATCTTGGGCTAACTCACAGCCTCCAAGAAAATTAGGTCTCTCTGACCTATATTTTCCGCTTGAGTGGCTTGCATTCAAATTTACATTTCAGTTCATATCTCAGCTACAATACATAGTATAATGATCTAACTGTGCATATGCATGCATCTCTGATGGTAGGTCAGCATCCAGGCAAAATTAGTTCACTTTACCTATATTTTCTGCTTGAGTGACTTACATTCAAGTTTACGTCCGAGTTCAGCACATCTCAGTCACTGTACATGGTAGGATCATCTATCCTTGCATGTGCATGCATCTTTGATGGTAGGTCAGCATCCAGGCAAAATTAGGTCACTTTTACCTATATTTTCTGCTTGAGTGACTTACATTCAAGTTTACGTCCGAGTTCAGATCTCAGTCACTGTACATGGTAGGATCATCTAACCTTGCATGTGCATGCATCTTTGGGGGTAGGTCAGCATCCAGGCAAAATTAGTTCACTTTGACCTATATTTTCCGCTTGAGTGACTTACATTCAAGTTTACATCCAAGTTCAGATCTCAGTCACTGTACATGGTAGGATCATCTAACTTTGCATGTGCATGCATCTTTGACAGTAGGTCAGCATCCAGGAAAAATAATGTCACTTTGACCTACATTTTCCGCATGAGTGACTTACATTCCAGTTTATGTCCGAGTTCAGATCTCACTAACTGTACATGGTAGGTTCATCTAGCCTTGCATGTGCATGCATCTTCGGTGATAGGTCAGCATCCAGGCAAAATTAGGTCGCTTTGACCTATATTTTCCGCATGATCAACTTACATTCCAGTTTATGTCCGAGTTCAGATCTAAGTAACTGTACATGGTACAATCAACTAACCTTGCATGTGCATGCATCTTAGACCGTAGGTCAGCATCCAGGCAAAATAATGTCACTTTGACCTATATTTTCCGCATGAGTGACTTGCATTCAAGTTTACGTTGATATCTCAGTAACTGTACATGGTTGGATCATCTAACCTTGCATGTGCATGCATCTTTGAAAATAGGTCAGCATCCAGGCAAAATTAGGTCACTTTGACCTACATTTTCTGCATGATTGACTTACATTCAAGTTTACATCCAAATTCAGTTACTGTACATGGTAAGATCATCTAGCCTTTGTATACATGCATTAGGGATGGTAAATCAGCACCTTGGCCAAATTTGGTTTCTGTGTCCATTTGCCATAACGAGGCGAACTTTGTAATCGTTGATTATCTATGTTTGTCTAATTCTTGTTCATTTAGATTTCATACATTTAGAAATTATAACAAAAGATATGTAAAGAAAGTTCCAAAGTATTTGAAATTTTTATTCCATATCCCTTTTACATCATTTTTATTATCCCCTCGCCCAACGGCGTTGGGGAGGGGATATAGCATCTCGCCCGTCCGTCCGTCCGAGTGTCGGTCCGCGTGTCCTTCCGTTCGTCCCACCTCAGGTTAAAGTTTGCGTTAAGGTGCATATCTGAGAAACTACATGTGGCACATCAATCATCTTTGATCAGTAAATGCGTCTTGGAGAGTGATGCTGCTTCAGATGATAATTGGGTCACTTTGACCTACATGTTACACTTCAATGACTCTGGTTAAAGTTTGTGTTAAGGTTCATATCTAAGAAACTACATGTGGCACATCAGTCATCTTAGGTCAGTAGATGCATCTTGGAGAGTGATGCTGCTTCAGATGATAATTGGGTTACCCTGACCTACATTTTACACTTCAATGACTCAGGTTAAAGTTTGCGTTAAGGTTCATATCTGAGAAATTACATTTGGCTTATCAATTATCTTAGGTCAGTGGATGCGTCTTGGAGAGTGATGCTGCTTCAGATGATAATTGGGTCACTCTGACCTACATTTTATGCTTCAATGACTCCGGTTAAAGATTGTGTCAAGGTTCATATCTGAGAAACTACATGTGGCACATCAATCATCTTTGGTCAGTAGATGCGTCTTGGAGAGTGATGCTGCTTCAGATGATAATTGGGTCACTCTGACCTACATTTTACACTTCAATGACTAATGTTAAAGTTTGTGTTAAGGTCCATATCTGAGAAACTACTTGTGGCACATCAATCATCTTTGGTCAGTAGATGCGTCTTGGAGAGTGATGCTGCTTCAGATGATAATTGGGTCACTCTGACCTACATTTTATGCTTCAATGACTCCGGTTAAAGATTGTGTCAAGGTTCATATCTGAGAATCTATTTAAGGCACATCAGTCATGTTAGGTCAGTGGATGTGTCTTGGAGAGTAATGCTGCTTCAGATTATAATTGGGTCACCCTGACTTACATTTTATGCTTCAATGACTCAGTT
This sequence comes from Modiolus philippinarum, assembly GCA_002080025.1. NCBI lineage: Eukaryota > Metazoa > Mollusca > Bivalvia > Mytilida > Modiolidae > Modiolus > Modiolus philippinarum. The sequence goes on along the minus strand of MJUU01004454.1, from coordinate 55,129 downwards.
TATAGTTTGCGTTAAGGTTCATATCTGAGATGCTACATGTGGCACATCTATCATCTGAGGTCAGTGGATGCGTTATGGAGAGTGATGCTGCTTTTGAGAATTGATATTTCGAAACTTTAATTGAATTTGGAAATTTAATTGCTACAGGCGAGGGGATTAGCTCATTTAGCTGTCATTTCCGACTGCTCCCATCTTGTTAATATTACAAAAAGGTGAACTAAAACACCCCTGCGTTAAACCTGTTGATGGAGTTACAGAACCCAGAAATTTTTCAAGCCAGATAATTTGATAAAAGAATTTTATAATAAAGATATCACTAGAGAAATTAACATTTCACAATTTATCTCTCTTATTTCAACAGATTTTTGGTGTTAGTACTGAACACCCTAGCTATCAGTTCAGCTTGAATTGGATAAAAATAGATTACATGCATGATGGGAAACTTTTAACAGGATAAAAAGTATGCTTATAAATTGTAAATAATACAGTAAATTACTGAATAATATGGAAGAATGTTACATACTACTGTCCTGAAATGGTAAAAATGTTTAAACATAATTTAAAGAGGGAATTTGGGTGTTAAAAGGCTTTTAAGTGATGGTGGATTGAAACTAAAAAGCGAGTGTCGAATAGGCTTGAGGATATACTTCGAGACATTTATAATACATCCAAACCCATTTTAAATCACCACTTCGCTATTATTAAACTTATTAAATTTCCTGTATTCAAAAATGAAGCGATTATCGAGTACATTTCTACAATTTTAGAATGAAAACGAAAATATTTGTTTCACGCGTAGGAATATAAAAAAAATGATAAAACTATCAGGATAATATTTTAAGATGTCAAATTGGTAAAACAATTCCCCGTGGTAGAGATGTATGCTCTTTATTTTTCTTAGATATGGTGTACTTGTACATGAGATTATATCTCATGTGTACACTTTGTTCAATAACTATTACCTAAATTTATGTAAATTCTAAAACCGAAGGATTTACTCCCACCATCGTAGTTTTGTCCTTAGCTATATTTGATATTTTCTTATTATTCAGATTTCGTTTGGTTTTATGCATTTTAACATTTTTTGGAAATACGGATTTTCTTTTGTTTGGGTTCTAGTGCTGCTGATGAGGAATAAATTTCCGAAATGGCCATACAGCTCATTAAAATTATTGCAGTTGGAGTTACCATATGTGTTATGGTCTCATGTTCATTTACTCCATATCCTTTCGTAAAATCGTTATGAAAGTTGTGGCACATTTTTGAAATTTTTATGTTTTGATACGTTAACTACCTGATCTTCACACAGCCATTTCTGTTTGTTCACATTTTCGATATGTTTTGATTAGCGACAAACAGCACATATGATTATATAGTATCTAGATGTAACTAAATGTCTCTGCTGTGACTCAGCCGTAATCAGAAATTGGAGATCTTGGACAGTGTTAAGGATTCTTGATTATTTGATTGCTTCCGTAGAAATGCCAAATTTGCACTTGATGCGCATGTACGTTAATTTGCATTTGGATATAAATAAACATGATGCATGCAGGTAGTTTCATTTTCTCTGATCAGCTTACTTTATGTGTCTGAGCTTTATGATAATGGTTAACTTTGTCAATCCATGTAAAAAATTCGTTTTGCATAATAGTTCATGTTCACGAGGATGAAATTGCATGCATTTTAAGAACGTACGTAATGAGAGGCAGTTTCTGTCTGAAACATTGGGATATCCTCTGCATAAAAATATTTAAGTTGCATGACAATATCTTAGTGTATCAATAATCCACATTTCCATTTAATATCCCTAGAATAAAAAAGGTTAATAACTCATATCCCTAAAACAACACTCATATTTTAGGAAGTTGTCATACTCCTAACAAATCTCAATATCATAATTTGACTGCAGTGGTATGCCTAACTTTGAAATTGGACATAAATATGAGGTGAATTTTTTAACTTCAACACATACGAACACCATCAGCTCTTATAGAGCTTTGATTAAAGATATCTTCTCAAATAGTCATTCCTTTATCATTTATATGTAAAATCCTTAATTTTCAATTGCAGTTTTTGCTCTTTAATGTACAGTGACCTCCAAAGTTTATTTTATGTTTTGAACAATAATACAATAATGCTTCTGCGAAGAAAATTTCACAAAATTCTATTATAGGAAATTATATAATACCCTGCAGACACCTTAAACTGACCTTAGAGAATTGATATGTCCATTATTTTTGTCACACTTATTTTTCCAATGTGTAGAACAGTTGTTGAAATCCATAATTCACACAAAGTCAGTCATTTGCACATTTTGTTACATTTTGGTTTTTCAAGTCTCTTCTGTGGTAAGGTACATATGTCTATATAAAGCAATATTTATACCCCACACAAAAAAGGTATATAGTTGTCAGTCAGTCGTCTGTCATCACTTAAGGGTACACCATTTGTCTGGATAACTCCTCCTGCAGCTTGAAGGTAAGAATTTTTTGTTTTGTAGGTTGATTGTGCATAAATCAAAGATGTACATGTTGCATGAATTTTGATTTTCAATATTTTCTTCTTTTTTTTTTTTTTTTTTTACAAAAATACACATTGTTGAACTCATTTTTTTGCAAGATATTGCTTATTGGGTACACTATTTGTCCTATAACTTTTCCTACAGATTTTAAGGAAGAAAGTTTTTATTTTGCAGGCTGATTGTCCATATATCAACAATGTGCATGCTACTTCAATTTTGATTTTTGATAATTTTTCAGTAAAATATGTATTTGTTGAACTTTGTCATTTTTATGCAAAATATTGCTTACAGGGTATATCATTTGTCTGGATAACTCCTCTTACAGCAGGTTTCTAGGTATGAAGTTTTTGTTTTACAGGATGATTATACAAATTAAGAGAAGTGCATGCACTACTATGATTATGGAAATGAAAGAGATGTGCATGCACTACTTTGATTTGGATTTTGTTAATTTTTTATCCCGGAGTTCAATATTGCAGGGTAATCTGATATGTGGGGGTGTGGGGTATGTGAACGTGCTCACTAAGGTTCATCAATTTTTTTTCAGTACCACTGCCATGTATTGTTACTGACTGGACTGATTGGACAAAGGTGGATGATACCGGATCTTCATTTAGTTGGAGATGGGTCACCAGACCAGCAATTAATGGAGGAAGAGAATGTCCACCACTTATCAGAGGAAGAAAAGGTATAGATTTGTCATAAAATCTGTTTTGAAAGACTGTCCATGAAGTAATCATGCAAATTCTATATTGTGACTGGCACATGGTATATCTGTTACCACCACATTTTTAGCTCACCTGGCCAAAGGCCATTTGAGCTTTTGCCATCACTTTGCATCCGTCGTCAGTCGTCGTCTGTCATCGTCGTCTGTAAACTTTTCACATTTTGACTATCTCCTCTGAAACCACTGGAACAATTTTAACCAAACATTACAGGAATGATGTATGGTAGGTCCTTCACAAAGATTGCTGAAATTTATCCAATCTGCCAAAAAACATGGCCGCCAGGGCCGAACAAATTGAAACATGGGACCCTATGGGAAAATGCAAATTTTGGCTATCTTTTCTGAAACAACTGAACAAAACTGAACCAAATTTTACAGGAATGATGTATGTAAGGTCCTTTATTTAGATTGCCGAAATTTTTCCGATCCGCCAAAAAACATGCCGCCAGCCTAGATCATAGTTTAACATGGGACCCTATGGGAAAGGCATATATTTGCTATCTCCTCTAAAGCTACTGAAGCAAATTGAACCAAACTTTACAGGAATGATGTATGGAAGGTCCTTTACTTATATTGCCGAAATTTTTCCGATTGCTAAAAAACATGGACTACAGCGCAGAACATAGTTTAACATGGGACCCTTTGGGAAAAGCATGTACTGTGGAAGTACTTTTATTCGTGGACACCTATTTTTGTGGTTTTCATAAAATGTGCTGTTTCGTGGGTACTTAAATTTGTGGTTTCGAGTTCTGTGCATTACAACTCGGGGGAAAAATGCATTTCGTTGATAAGTTAATTTCGTGGTTTAAGCGAACCACGAAATCCACGAAAATTGGAACCCCACAAACAATTATACTTTCACAGTATTTGCTATCTCCTCTGAAGCTACTCAAGCATTTTGAACCGAACTTTAAAGGAATGATGTATGGAAGGTTGTTTCTGCAGATTACTGAAATTTTTCCGATCCACTAAAAAACATGGCCGCCAGCGCAGAACATAGTTTAACATAGGACCCTATGGGAAAAGCATATATTTCCTATCTCCTCTGAAGCTACTGAAGCAAATTGAAGCAAACTTTACAGGAATGATATATGGAAGGTCCTTCACATAGATTTCCGAAAAGTTTCCGATCCCATTAAAAAACATGGGTGCCATATCAGAAGAATGTCAACGGATTTCATGACGCATGTACCGTTCATGAGATAAATGGGGTCCAAAAGGGGCGAATTTTTTAAAATTTTATTTTTTTATTTTTAGTCCGATTTTGATGCTGTTTATTTGCAATGGATTCCTTATGAAAAATAAATAAAGCGCTGCACCATCAGATTTTTGATAATTTGTTTCCTTTCCGAGTTATGAGGGGCCAAACGGGGCAAAAATTGCAAACATGCAGATTACATAAAATATTTATTTTTCATCAGATTTCAATGGGATTTTTTTCTTTTGATTCGTCATGATATAAGCTTTCAGTGGTATGTCAACGGATTTCGTTTAGCTTTTACAGTTTCTAAGCTACAAGCAGTCAAAGGGGTAAAAATTGCAATTTTTCAAAATATGTGAAATCTTTATTTTTCAACGGATTGCGATGAGATTTTTTTTAAGGTGGTTGGCCACTTTATTGCGAAGATCGGGTTCCAAAGAATGCACTACAGCTAATGCTTTTTATATGATATACTTCAAACTGTTATAAGCTATGGCTATGTAAGCGATAAAAACAGCAAAATACCCACTAATAACGTAGTTTTTGGTGAAACAATTTTATAAATCTCGTTTATTGCCACATAATATCAAGGACTCTGTTGCAGCGTAATGAACATACGGTCTTCAGATAATTTATGTTAATCGGCTGTGTGTATTAATTTCTATTGCAGCCGAATCTTGTTGATATTATCAGTTTCTTGAAAACAATCAACTATGTGACAGTTGCTTTATGTAATGAATACTATTTTAATGTCTATCTATTTTCGATATCGCTGTATAAGTATATTTATTGTCTTTCCATGCGATGAACACGCTGTTTTGTTTACAAATGTACATGCATGCGCATAGTTTGGTTTTAATTGTTACTTGTCTAGTAAGTTCCTCCAACGTTGGAGCACTGCTCATGGCATATATATGAAAAATATCTGATACACACGCAATTTCTCATTAAAAAATTAAAACACACTAAAACATAGCAACAATGGCTATAATTACATAAAGCATAATATATTCAGAACTTTTCTTTAGAGAGCGAGAAAATTTTAACTTTAAGCAGTCATGTAGGATAAATGCCGATGAGTTACCAAAGTTCTAATATGGAGGTTTACTTTCAATTTCTCGATCCATGGATCATTCAAGGAGAATGTTGCGTAACTAAAAACGCCGCCGTAATGAATTGAATGGTGGTTATTTATAAGAAGAATATCGTAGAAAGTACATGTACATATCAGACAGTGACTGGAGTTAAATGGATATATTTTGAAGCGGTTGGTGAAATTAATTAAACCACTGGCGCTGATGTCAACCGATGCTTTAATTTTAAAGGCATCCTTCTTTTACTACTTAGCACTTTCATCATCATGGTTACTAAAAATTCTGTTTCTGGGAGGATAAAGAAATACAATTGTGCATAGTATCTGCAATTCCTCGACCAAAGGAGTTTGGACGGAGATAAAATACCGTGCTGTTTCTCACACTAAGGTGACGACCATTTGATTTTCGGGGAGCAGGGGCTTGGGTGATTTTGTAAATAAATAATTTAATCTTGGTGCCAGTGAAAGTAAATATTTTTGTCCTTCTTGTCATTAAAATAAATAATTCAATTTTGAAGAATAAATTTTTTGCAATTGCAAATAAATGATTGGATGTGACATTTGGTGAAAATATATGTTAATTTAATTTTGTTTTTTAGATTTTCATGAAAATGAAACACCCTGAAAATCAAATGTTTACCCCCCCCCCCCC
>MJUU01004454.1:13876-48925 GCA_002080025.1 Modiolus philippinarum | reverse complement strand
AATCAAACTTGAGATTATCAGCATTAAACTTCTGACAATTAATCCATAATCCACCATGTGATTTTCACTTATTTTTTACATCAAATATTACTTGAGCTGTAAAAAAGTAATCAAACTTGAGATTATCAGCATTAAACTTCTGACAATTAATCCATAATCCACAATGTGTTTCTCACTTATTTTTTACATCAAATATTACTTGAGCTGTAAAAAAGTTTTCCTTTCTAAGGGGGTGGTAAAGGGGGGTTCCCAACACGAAAGAACGTGCTTAAAAATTGCCGAAAACGAAACACGAGTGATAAAAATGGCCAATCACGAAACACGGAAAATTGCTGCTCATAGTTCGCCGAAAACTTGAGAAGTCATTATCATTAGTGGTAACAGAGACATATAATTACATGTCTCTGGTGGTAATTCATGCATCCTATCTAAAGTCTTTTACCCGAAAGCTCTTAAAATCAATGAAAATCTGTGAAATTTTGCTCTGTGATCCTTTCCGGTACCGTTACAATCCTAATTGTGACAAGTCCCGATTTTTTTTACAGGAAAATGAACACGCGCACGAAGTATAAAATATCCAAAACGAATCACTAGCTCAAAATATGGACAAAAACGAGGCACGTGAAATAATGCCAACACGAAAACACGAGGAATAAAAACACAAAACACGAGAACATGAATTCATAAAACGCCAAAAACGTTGCACGAAGATAACCCTTTACCACCCTCTTCTAATTGTTCCCAAGTATTGATACTTTAAGTTTTGCCCTGAATTTGAGATCAATCGAGGTCAGCTTCACATGATATATTCACTGCAGACAAAGCCAACCACCTTTCAGTGCAGACTGCACTTTGATCTTAAGATTCTTCATGATATAAGGTTTCAAAGATATGCCAGCGGATTTCGAGTAGCTCCTACCGTTTCCGAGATAAAATGGGTGAAAGGGGCCAAAATTGCATTTTTTAGCTCACCTGACCCTAAGGGTCAGTGTGAGCTATTGCCATCACTTGGCGTCCGGCGTCCGGCATCTGTCTGTCTGTTAACTTTTCACATTTTCATCAACTCCTCTGAAACCACTGGAGCAAATTTAACCAAACTTTACAGAAATGATGTATTGAAGGTCCTTTACAAAGATTGCTCATTTCATTCCGATCCAATAAAAAACATGGCCGCCAGCGCAGAACTTAGATTTAACATAGGACCCTATGGGAAAAATCACATATTTGACTTCTCCTCTGAAACCACTGAAGCAAATTCAACCAAAGTTTACAGGAATGATGTACTAAAGGTCCTTGACAAAGAATGCTCATTTTGTTCCGATCCGATAAAAAACATGGCCACCAGTGCGGAACGTAGTTTAACATTGGAACCTATGGGAAAATCACATTTTCATCTTCTCCTCTGAAACCACTGAAGCAAATTCAACCAAACTTTACAGGAATGATGTACTAAAGGTCCTTTACAAAGAGTGCTCATTTTTTTCGGATCCGATAAAAAACATGGCTACAAGCACGGAACTTAGGTTAAACATTGGACCACATTTTCATCTTCTCCTCTGAAACCACTGATGCAAATTCAACCAAACTTTACAGGAATGATGTTTTCAAGGTACTTGACAAAGAGTGCTCATTTCATTACCATCTGATAGAAAACAACATGGCCGCCAGCATGGAACATAGTTGTACATTGGACTCTATGGGGAAATCATATTTTTATCTTCTCCTATGAACCCACTGAAACAAATTCAACCAAACTTTAGATGAATGATGTACGGAAAGTACTTTATAAAAATTACTCATTTCAAATTGATCCGGTAAAAAACATGGCCTCCACTGCAGAACAAAGTTTAACATTGGAGCCCGGTATGAGAAAGCCATCCTTTTCATCATCTTCTCTGAAACTATTCAAGCAAATTTAACTAAATGTATAGAAGGTCCTTTGCAAAAATTACTCATTCCAATAGGATAAGACAGAAACACTGGTGCTAATGGAGAACTTAGCTAAATATTAGACCCCATTGGTAATAAACATATTTTTGGACTTGCATGGCATAGAAGCATTTTGTCAGGTGTGAGCGATACAGGCTCAGTCTCTGAGCCTCTAGTTTCGCAAATATTAGAAATTTGTATTTTTCATCAGAAGTTGATGGGACTTTTTTCTTCTGATTCCTCATGATATAATGTAAGCTTTGGCATTTTGTCAATGGATTTGGTGCAGCTCTTCCCGTTTCTGAGCTAAAAAGGGTCAAAGGGGCTGAAATTTTCAAAATATGTATAATCCTTTATTTTTTTGTTGGATTTTAATGGGTTCAATTCTTCGGATTCCTCTTATCATATTGTTAAAGTAGTATGTTGACCGTTGACCAATTTGATATACCTTCTTACCATTTCCGATATATATAAGGAATCATTAACGCTAAGCTTATTACTGGCTTATTACTGGGTCTAGTTCTTTATTGTGTCCATTTAATCAAAGTATCAAGCTCTTTACTGTGTCCTCATTCATTTTGAATTACACTTGTTCAAGTTTCAGTGTTGGACATGCTGCGGTCGTATCATGCTGCGCTCGGCGTAGCCCTTTATTTAAAATTTGGTAAATTACAAGCAAATATTTTTTCCTTCAATTTGCATGAAAAACAATTTAGGGTCACCGAACTATTTTTTGAATAAATGGAAAAAAAATGATTTTTTCTTTTATTTCCATACAAATTATCTCCCCTTAATAGAACAGGAGTTTACTGAAAAGGTTTGATATTCTGTATGGTTACCCAATAACAGTGGCATATTTAATCAAATTTAACTATCATGTGACATCGAAAATCACTTCGCCAACATTCATATAGTGAATTCCATTTTCTGTCAGATGTGCAAGAATGATGCAGTTTTAATCCCCTGTACTACCATAAATGATTTTAAAGGAACTGAAAAGGACAAGGGGAAATATGTTCAATGATTCAATATTTTGTATGATTAATTAATTGTTGATTAAAGAAGAAATGACAATTACATATAATAGAACTGATCAATTTCAGTACCACTGCCACGTATTGTAACACCCTGGACAGACTGGCTGCCCACAGATGACACTGGTTCTTCATTCAGATACAGATGGGTTACCAGACCACCAATAAATAAGGATGAAGAAATGCCACAACTTATTGAACCAAGAAAAGGTAACTACAGTACTTAGTCCTATCGTATGATTGATGAGTGAATTGTTATATAAAAAAAGTAAACTTGATTTAAGGATATTATCCATGTTGCCTTTAGGTTATTCTCGTAAGCATAACTCCTATATGGTTTGTTAGATTTCAATCAATTTGTTTCAAATATTAGTTCACTCTGTGAAAAGGTACCCTTCTTACATGCATAAACGAGGAGAAGATTGTTTGAATTCTGGATATCTTCCTTATTGTTAGTCAGTCATTCTCGTGAAGCTTAACTCCATATAAAATTCTTTGGATCCAATTATATATTATTATTTGGCCTCTATCTATCTGTAGCCCTTAAAAGTAACAACTAAACCCAATAATGACAAGATATTTTATGAAAAATTTTATGAATGTTATTGAGAGGAATGATTAAATACCTACCAATAAGTCTTGTACCCCTGTTAGTAGATTCTTCTTGTCTGTCCATTCACCTGTTTACAACTTCTGTAGTTCATACTTCTAAGCTGCTAGATTTAAAAATTAATGTATTCATCAAAGATGGAGGCAGAATTATTGATCAAATTTTTTTGTGCATTTCTGTGTTCGCCTTTCCTCTAAATCAAATGATTCCACTGTCCATTCTTGTTTACTTGTTACCATTTTGTCAGCTAAGATTTTGAATCACTTGTATTGATTTCTTCTCTCCAAACTTTTTACATTTTTCTTAATATTTCTATATTTCAGTACCACTTCCATGTATTGTGTCTGACTGGACCGGATATTCACCTGTTGATGAAACAGGAATGTCATGGAGTTACAGAATGGTTACCAGACCACCACTTAATGGAGGAAAAGAATGTCCTGAACTTATACGATCAAAGAAAGGTACAGAAAAATTGTCATTCAAGATATATTGGAAATATTTTTGCACTTAATGGTTCAATTCAGTCCTTATCATACTTGTTAGCAATTTTAAGAAATAAATGTTCTGCATCTAATACCATCCTATCGATTTCCAATATAATTTTTTTTTTTGGTGCCACTTCTCATGTGTCTTTGATTTGATAGCAATCCAGTCCGAAAAGTCTGTGTGAAATTATCTCCCTTCTAAACATGCTAATGAGGTGGGCGTCTACTTCATCAGCCATATTTGAGAAACATGCTGTCTGTTGATGGTGCATAGTAACAGCTGGATATTAAGCTTGTTCGGGTATATAAATCACAAAGGAACGATGCATTTGTAAAATAAAAACATTTACAAAATAAAAGTTAACAATTTGTCTGCTACTGCACGTTGAATTGTTGTCACCCGCACAACGCGACGGAGGGACATGGTAATGGTCTGTGTCCGTGTGTCACATTTTTTGTGGGAGCAACTCCTCAGAAACCGCTGGTCGGAATTCATTCAAAACAGGATTGTTAGTCACCATTAGTACTAGATCATATCACATCTCCATTTTGATTCGTCAAATTTTGTGGGAGTTATGGGACTTTGATTATTTCCACATTGTTATACAATGGCAAATCTTGTGGACGCAACTCCTCAGAAACCGCTGGTCAGAATTCATTCAAATTTTACAGGATTGTAAGTCACCATTAGTACTAGATCATATCACATCTCCATTTTGATTCGTAAAATTTTGTTGGAGTTATAGGACTTTGATTATTTCCACATTGTTATACAATGGCAAATCTTGTGTGCGCAACTCCTCAGAAACCGCTGGTCAGAATTTATTCAAATTTTACAGGATTGTTAGTGATCATTAGTACTAGATCATATTGCATCGCCATTTTGATTCGTCAAATTTTGTGGGAGTTATGGGACTTTGATTATTTCCACATCGTTATAAAATGGCAAATCTTGTGGACGCAACTCCTCAGAAACCACTGGTCAGAATTCATTCAAATTTTACATGATTGTTAGTCACCATTAATACTAGATCATATTGCATCGCCATTATGATTCGTTAAATTTTGTGGGAGTTATGGGACTTTGATTATTTCCACATTGTTCTACAATGGCAAATCTTGTGGACGCAACTCCTCAGAAACTGCTAGTCCAAGTTCATTCTGATTTGACAGGATTGTTAGTCGCCATGTGTACTAGATCATATCATATCCCCATTTTGATTTGACAAATTTTATGGGAGTTATGGGACTTTATCGACTTAATGCATACTACAACATAGGAAGACTTTGTGGACACATCTCGTCATAATTCAATTAAGGGATTTTGCTGAAATTTTGATTTGCAAAATTTTACATGATCGACTTTACTGCAGTGACGGGGGACATAGCTACACGTAGCAATCTTGTTTATAGGTGGTGTCAAATGTATTCACTGCGACCACATTAAAATTAACCTGGCGACAATGACATATTATTAAAAGGCAAAAATTTACCGGGGGCAGACACAATTTCTGTATTAAAAGATAGCCAAAGGATTAATCTTGAAGGGGAAATATGAAATTATTGATTTCAAAGATGTATATTTCCAAGATTCAAAATGATATCCCGTTACCAAGGTATAAGCGAGGGTGATATTTGCCATTGTGTTCATTATTTGGCGGTAAATGTTATTTATAAACACTGCCAAGGCACTCACAGGGATCAATGTACCCCATTATGGTAAAATTATACGAAATTAATTGGAATGTTTCCAGATTTCTGTATCTAAATATTTATTTGGAATGGTAGTCGAATGTTAACTGTTCCATTTAATACAATAAAACAAACTATAGACAAAAAATCAAATTACAATTACCTGAATGGGCCTCTGACTCTAAGTTATGATCATGACGTATATAGGTAAATTCGATTTCATTTCTAAAAAATAGAGCCAGTATTGTAGCAGAATCCATGAACTTTGTGGTTTTATTCTGGGAAATTGCGTTGAAGGGCGGAAATGAAATTTTGCGCACGTAATGATCAATTCTTTATGAATCAGTATGCCAATTTTGGAGAAAATCTGGAGATGTATATTTGATTCATCCAAATTGATAGTAACTCACTTCAGTCCACTTAAACCACAATTTGTGCACTAATTACAAACTTTACAACCAAACAGCAAACATTTACATTATTTCTATACCATAATGAAATACACGATTTTACATGATTTAAAAAAATCATTAAATTTCTAATTAGAAACAACTTTTTGGAATTTGTAACAATCTAGGTAGACCTTTTTTGTTTCATTTAATGAAGAGTTCCATTTCTTTTATTTAAAACTAATCACTTATAGGCCTGAATCAAGGCTCACATGTTTGTTTACCCTAATGCCTAGCTGCTCCTACAATTTTCCAGAATGCTTTACAATTTTTGAACAACTACAAAAAAATTTGTGGCTGTGTCTAAAATGTTAACATACTTACCAACTTTGCAATTAAGGCATTTTTTAGGCAATTTTTATGTTCATAGATGATTTCTGGACTGTCAAACTAAAATTTGGGAAAAACACGTAGTTTAAGAATTTTAATCAGAAAAGGGGAGATGGATATAAATTTCGACTACAGGAGAAGTTGGACTGGAATGCAGTGAAGTTCCATTAAAACTTTGTCAATGCGTATATTATTTCAAGTCATATTTAAAAACCATTAAATTGTTCTGAATCTTATTCTAAAACTCACATAGATAGGTAAATCTAGTGAGTTTATTGGAAGTTAAGTAAATTTAGTGAGATTATTGGAAGTTTCTTGTGTGAAACAGCATGAGACATGGGTGATTGCAAGACAAGGGATAGAACTGTACTAAACTTCGATAGAAAGGCTTCTTGGGAAGTTCATCAAGTTGTTAATTTGCATTCCTTAACACCTGTATGGCATTTCTCAAGGTAGAAAGAGTTATATTTTGCAGTTGATTGTACTTTTGTCATTTGAATTACTTTTTTTTTTTTTGATGCAGTCATTTCAAAAATTGACTCATCTGAAACATCAGATCAAACTATCCCATACACTGGTCAAACTTCTTCAAAGTCTAACAATTGGTCAATTCTCTTAAAATAAACACAGGATTTTTGTCCAGTTAAACTGATGACGCTAAAGAAACTTAAAAAGGGTGAATCTTAATTTTTTTTTTTTAAATTGTTAGCCAGTTTTGATGCTAAGATTTTTGCAATAGATTCCATAAGAAAAATTACCATAGCTCTTAACCATCAGATTTTTTATTACTGGTTTCTTTTCAAAGCTATATGGAGCCAAACAGGACCAAAATTTCTAATGTGCAGATTACTTAGAATTTTTATGTTTCATCAGATTTCAATGGGATTTTTTTCTTTTCTTTCCTCTTGATGTAAACTTTTGATAGTATGTCAGTGAATTTTTCATTGCTTTTACTGTTTCTGATCTTTTTCTGAAGTTGAATTCTAAATTAAGAACCCCTGAATAAAATTGATATACAGCTTTAAACGTTGATTATGGGTATATCATGTAATTCGGCACATCTGTTCATTACTAATTGGACTGATTATGTTTGTTTCAGCACCACTGCCATGTATTGTTACTGACTGGACTGATTGGACAAAGGAGGATGATACAGGATCATCATTCAGTTACAGATGGGTCACTAGACCAGCAATTAATGGAGGAAGGGAATGTCCACCACTTATCAGAGGAAGAAAGGGTAAATCTGTTTTATCATAAATGACTTTTGTTTGCTATATCTATATGATAAACAGACAAATAATTTTGACCATATTGTAGAAGACAGCTGTAAAGATACATCATTTATGGTGTATCTGTGGTCACATCTTTGACAAATGTCTCATCCATGGTGAAGGCCTAATCTGTGATATTGCAAAGTTTCTGCAAGAATCAAGTACACGATATTTGGTATATAGGTTGGTCTTGGATAGTACATGACAGTTTGCTATATGGCTTTTGTCTTTGACCTCAATTTCATGGTCCATTGAACATGTTAAGCTTTTGTGATTAGTTTAGTTTCTCAGTAACTATAAGTGGTAGGTCATGATATTTGGTATGTAGGTTAGTCTTAGGTAGTACATGACAGTCTGTCATATGGCTTTTGTCCTTGACCTCAATTTCATGGTCTAGTTAGCATGTTAAGTTTTTGTGAATAGGTCATTTTTCTTAATGTTAAACTATAAGTGGTAGGTCAATGATATTTGGTATGTAGGTTGGTCTTAGACAGTACATGACAGTCTGCTATATGGGTTTTGTTCCTGACCTCAATTTCATGGTCCAGTGATCATGTTAAGTTTCCCAGTATCTATGAATGTAAAGTCAATAATATTTGGTATGTGGGTTTGTCTTACATGGAACATGACAGCCTGCTGTTTGGCTTTAGCCCTTGACCTCATTTTCACGTTCTAGTCAACATGTTTGGTTTTTCAGTATCTATATCAGTGGTAGGTCACTGATATTTGCATTTTTGTTTTGGGTAATTCGTGACAGTCTGCTATATTGCTTTTGTCACTTACCCTAATTTCACAGTCTAGTGAACATGTTAAGTTTTCTGATTTAGTCAGTTTGAGTTTTCACATCAATCTTGTGACCAAGTAGGGACGGGCGAGACATCAATTTTGGTCCACACTTGTTTATGATAAAAATTATCAAGAAAATCTGCCTGGTTTTATCAGTTGTAATTGATATTTGTTTTAGAGGATAGTTGAGTCAGGTATGCAGGATATAAAGTAAAAAAAAAACAACAAAAGTTTTAACTGTAAAACTTTTTGAATACCACTTAATGCATTGATATTAGAATTTTGATATATTTGTCTTTGTATCCAAAAAATGACCAATTGGATTACATGTAGCAGACGACACTAGGTTTCATCAGCACTTGCATGGCACATTAACAGAGCAATATGGTGAAACACTATATGGATGTGGAATTGACATGTTTTTAAGCTGGAATGTTCTCTTTCTAATTAATTGACAAATATCACTTTTCATTTTTTACTCACTTTGCTGTAAATAAGCTCCCTTTTCCCATAGATAATTCCTAACTACATAAATTATCTCTCTGAATCACAAAGTGACCTTTAGATTTTTTTTAGGTCAACAAATAGCTTAAGTGTATCTATTATTAATGAAATTAACAGTGACTTGATTTTTTTTTAGGTCAACAAATAGCTTAAGTGTATCTATTATTAATGAAATTAACAGTGACTTGTTTATAGTAATATTTATGTAAAACAAATATTATTTTAGTGTCTCTTTTTTTAGCTCACCTGACCCAAAGGGTTAGTGTGAGCTATTACTGTCACTTTGCATCCGTAGTCTGTCGTCCGTCGTCAGTCCTCCGGCATCCAGCGTTAAGTTTTCACATTTTCATCTTCTCCTCTGAAACCGCTGAAGCAAATTCAACCAAACTTTACAGGAATGATGTATGGAAGGTCCTTCACAAAGATTGCACATTTCGTTCTGATTCGATAAAAATCATGGCTGCAAGCACGGATCTTAGTTTGAACATTGGACCCTATGGGAAAAACATCATTTTCAACATCTGCTCTGAAACTATTGAAGCAAATTTAACTAAGTTGTATTGAAATGATGTATGGAAGGTCCTTTACAAAGATTGCACATTTCGTTCCGATTGGACAAAAAACATGGCTGCCAGCATGGAACATAGTTTAACATTGGCCCTATGGAAAAAATTTCATCTTTTCCTCTGAAACCGCTTAAGCAAATTTAACCAAACTTTACAGGAATGATGTATGGAAAGTCCTTCAAAAAGATGGCTCATGTCGTTCTGATTCGATAAAAAACATGGCCGCCAGCGCTTATCTTAGTTTTAACATTTGACCCTATGGGAAAAACATCATTTTCAACATCTGCTCTGAAACTATTGAAGCAAATTTAACTAAACTGTACTGAATTGATGTATGAAAGGTCCTTCACAAAGATTGCACATTTTGTTCTGATTCGATAAAAAACATGGCCGCCAGCATGGATCTTGGAAAAAACATCATTTTCAACATCTGCTCTGAAAATATTGAAGAGGTCCTTCACAAAGATTGCACATTTTGTTCCGATTCGATAAAAAACATGGCCGCCAGCATGGATCTTGGGAAAAAACATCATTTTCAACATCTGCTCTGAAAATATTGAAGCAAATTTAAGTAAACTGTACTGAAATAATGAACTAAAGGTCCTTTACAAAGAACGCTCATTTTATTTGGATCCGACAAAAGAAAAGGCTCCAAGCACAGAACTTCGTTTAAAATGGGACTCCATAAGAAAACATCTTTTACATCATATGTGATGAAACTATTGAAGCAAATTCAGCCAAGGTAAGATTGTTTTGATTGATTTGTTTTGATCTAATAAAAAAAAAGAACACCACCGGCACAGAACATATTTTAACACAGGATCCTATAGGATAAACATCAGTTTCATCCCATGCTGCCAGCATTTTGTCAGGTGAGCGATTCAGGCTCAGTTTCTGAGCCTCTAGTTTTTAATTTGATCAGATTTATTTATTTTTATCGGTGATTTGTATAAATTTCTTTTGATCTACAGAGACTACTATTCTCAGTATCACTGAACTGGACACTATCACAAAATTATTGGGTCACTGTGAAGGAGTCACATGCTGGTTGCTATGCAGACGTCATGTTTTGGCACTATTCTTTTGTTCATACATGTACTATGTTGAATGAAGAATGCATATAAATTATTGCAATAAACAATAGATTGTGCTAAAATAGAAATTTTAGCTTATTTCTATTTATTATAAAAATCTATTTATCATTTGGTGAATCAAAGAAATAAAGGACATTTTGTATTGGATACGGACTTAATCACTGCGTAACATATCAAGCTCGCCCTAACAGGCTCACTTGATACTGGCCGTGATAAAATCCGTATCAAAAACAAAATGTCCTTTATAACATATTTATTTTATTGTTTGCATGTGTATAATTAAAGTCTTAATGGCAGCACATTGCCTCATGAATTCATTTACTTGCCAGTATCTTCATTTATGTCTCTGCATGAAGAAAGCACACATAGGTTCAGACTCATTGAGTTTTTTTTTGCACAGAGTTTCAAATATGAGCCATGCAGTTATTTTTTCCCAAAAGGGTTTTTGAAGGAATGGTTGGTGATAATAAAACAAAATAATAGATTTACACTGGAATAATATTATAATTGATTCATGGTAAATTATTTCAAAAGGGAAATAGATATATCTGATAATAAAATTGGTCTATTTCAGTGCCTTTGCCACCTATTGTAACTGCCTGGACAGAATGGCTTGCTATAGATGAGACAGGGTCTACATTTAGATACAGATGGGTAAGCAGACCACCAATAAATAAGGATGAAAAACTACCAGAACTTATAGAACCAAAGAAAGGTAACTTTTATATCTTACCATTGAAAACAGTAAATGATATTCACAATATATACTGTGTTGTAATGTAATACACGCTCAGGGATCAGGAAATTTTTCAATCAGTTTCGGTTATTTTTTAGAGGTCAGAACATGTGGCTGAAAATTTTGACATCGTCTTCAGCCCTTCCTTCCCTTTTCAATTATGCTCATTGATGCTAGTTATTCACGGCAACGTAATTTTCGTAGCTCTTTTCTTTTTGAAAAGAAAAAAAAATGTGTTTCCAAGATCAAACTTTAAAACAGCAGTGCAGGGGCACAGTCTTCCATGGAAGACTCGTGATTTGTGGTTTAATTGCAGGTTATTGATGTGAAGATTTGGATATCTAATTTATATTTAAATAAAATTGCATGCTCATGACAGTGTTGAAAGCTAATCTGTTTTCTATGCCCTTGTCTAACTTTCATATAGTAAATATCCCTTTCCCATTTATTTTACAGTACCATTGCCATGTATTGTAACTGACTGGGGTGACTGGACAAAGGAAGATGAAACTGGTACATCATGGAGTTACAGAACAGTTACCAGACCACCACTTAATGGAGGAAAAGAATGTCCACCACTTTTACGATCTAAAAAAGGTATTAATTTTTGAGTCAGAAGTACATGTAGTTATCTTTCCCCCCATGGTTAGTATGGCATCTTTTTTAGTTACTAAACTGATCAGTCAGCTTTAGTCTATACATTATCATTCACACTCCTAATGGCAAGCAATAAAAATGGAGAAAAAGAACTAAACTATACATTGGTCTATTTATATTGTCATAACATCTGTATAAATGAATGAATGTGACCATTTATTTAAAAACTTACTAATATTTTTGAATATTAATCTTTATATTTCAACAGCCTGAAATTATTACTTTTACATGGGGGTAATTACAAAATTACCAAACAGAATTGTCTAGAGCCAAAGTCCATGAGGCAAAAAGACAAAGCTGGTGGAAACCACTGGAAAATTTTCGACCGTAATGGTCCAGATTTGTTACAGGCATTTCGAAAGAAGGGTTAACATGGATATTTTAATATGTCATGCTCGTTTTGATTTCCATATTAGTACATTAATTTTTTCCAGTACGATTGCCATGTATTGTCAGTCCATGGACAGCCTGGGCTGAAACTGATGGAACTGGTACCTCATTTAGATACAGAATGGTTACCAGACCACCATTGAATATGGATGGAGAATGTCCGCCACTTATGCAGTCAAGAAAAGGTAATATTTTAGGAAAATTTTAGACATGTTAATATTTTTCTGACAAATGATGTCCAGTTTTGCAGTCTTCCACAATACAAAATTATAGTTTTTCCAATAGAAAATAGTAGTAATGTTATAGAATTGATGTATAGGGAAGTTTTTAATTTGTGACAGAATAAATATGCTTAACACAATGTAACATTTTTTGTACAATGTTTTATTCAAGAAAAAATGTCCATCAAAGTCAAATGATTTCTATTGTCAGGCATGCCTTCCAACTTTTGAAAATCACCATTGGTGTTTTGCTGGGGGTCAAATAAGGAAACTCCCTATAACTTGGCTATAGGGGTCTTATGATATGCTTTTGTTGTTTATAGTGTTCTAATGTGTTTCATCATTACATTCAACTCTTCCTTATTTGTTTAATTGTCTTCAAGTGTCTCTTATTTGAAATTTCAACTTTTGATTTTTGGAGCCTCCATGGGGGTTTTCCCTCAAAAACCCCTAGAAAGTGGGAAGTTTGGCAGGCCTGATTGTCAGAATAAGGCCCCATCAAGTTAATTTGTAGATTCTCATCCACCTGTTACAAAAAATCTGGGGTGGGTGGGAGGGTTTTATTTTATTTTTTTTTACTGATTTTCACTAAAATTGATAGGAATTTAAAGAAATTTCTGAATAATTGAAAATAAAAAAATAATTGAGCTTAGAAAAAATGGGGTGGGTGGGATGAGAATCTATTAATTAATTTGATGTGGCCTAATAGTTATTAGTAAGTGTGTCACATTTTATCTTGTTTTCCTAAATCCTATATCACTAATACATCATTTTAACATAATGGCTCTCCTCATTCTTATTTAGATTTAGCTTAGAATTAATTGTTAGATATTATAATATTTTGTGTGATACATGTTATGAATCAGATAATTATTATTCACAGCAGTTGAAACTGAAGAAACAATGCATATAGAATATTACATGGGTAAATCCGTATTACATGCTGTATCAACCCAAGATGTCAATATCATCCCGAAGGCTTGCCTGAGAGATGATATTGGTCTAGGGTTGATACAGCATGTAATGTTGATTTACCCATGTCATATACTGTTTATTATATATTTGAAAAAGAACAAAGGTCTTAGTAGTTTTCTAATTATAATAACATGTGACCTTTGATAGATTTTTATACGACCGCAAAAATTTTTTTTTAAAATTCGTATTATGGTATGGCGCTGGCATCGGCGTCTGTGGACAGCATAACTTTGGTTCTAGTGAACGGATTGTTACCAAATTTTAGCATGATGTTTGTTGGCATAAGCTTAAGCCTGGGTTTGAATTTTTGCGTTCCCTGCCGAACCCGTTTTTGAAAAAGAGGCAAAAAAGGGGCCAAAAAGGGGTTAAATTAGGTATTTTCGTGTCTGTGGACAGCATAACTTTGGTCCTAGTGGACGGATTGTTTTCAAATCTTAGTATGATGTTTCTTGGAACATTCTTGAGAAACTATTTTTTCCGTTAGTTTTTGGCCCCACCCATTTCAGAATTAGGGGCCAAAAAAGGGTTAAATTGGGGGTTTTCACATATTTGACTGTAGAATCTTTATTATTTATTGGATTTTGATGGGGTTTGTTTCAGTGTGCTCCTGAGGAAATTTCCAATCTTGAGTATGCCAACGGATTTCACGTAGCATGTACCACTCACGAGATAAATGGGCCCAACAGGGGCTAATCTCAAAAAAATATTTTTTTTATTTTAAGTCCGATTTTGATGCAGTTTTTTTCAATGGATTCCTTGTGAAAAATTAATATGGCTCTCAGCTATTAGATTTTTGTTAACTTGTTTCCTTTCCCAGCTATGAGTGGGCCGAAGGGGCCAAAATTGCGAATTTGCAGATAATGTGGAATTTCTATTTTTCATCGGATTTCAATGGGATTTTTTTCTTTGGATTCCCCTTGATCTAAGCTTTCAGAAATATGTCAATAGATTTGGCGTAGCTCTTACCATTTCGGAGCTACAAGGGGTCAAAGGGGCCAAAATTGCAATTTTTCTAAATATGTCAAATCTTTATTTTTCATCAGATTTCGATGGATTTTTTTTTTATTTCTATGGATGTAAAGTGTAAGTTGATAGTAACATATTTTGCATAGCTCTTACAGTTTTTTTTTATCAATAAGTGATCAAAAGGGTTGATTTCCGTAGTTTTTTTCCAGCTAATAACTGTGTCAAGCTTCTTTTTATGTCCATCTAATTATTGTGTCAAGCTCTTTACTGTGTCCACATTCACTTTGAACTACTTTTGTTGAAATTTCAGTGATCGACATGCTGCTGTCGTATCATGCTGCGCTCGGCGTAGCCCTTTATTTAGGTGTGTAATAAAGGGTAGCAGCCGTGACTGATATTGATATCATCACGGGGTGAAGATACAGGACGAAACATGACGTCTGTATTACACATTCAGGATTCTTGTATTTATAACTAAATATATGATAAACAAGAATATTACACAAATCAAAATCAAAAGACAAGGCAAAAATAAGAAAACTAGGAGATAAAAGTCAAAAGACACAACACATCCACAAGACATGGGAATCTCATTAATGTAGTACTAGAAACTAAAGCACTAACAGTGGGAAATCTCAAAAACTGACAGTGATCTCAGGTGCTCCGGAAGGGTAAGCTTGTCCTACTCTGTTTACAGCTGGAGTTATACTGTCAGTGAGTCAATCTAGGATAAAGTAAATCGCGGAAGACATGTATCTAGCTGAGAGTGTCAGTTCTCATTTGTCAAATTGACATTTCATATCTATCTATAATGCCATAGACTTTCTGAAGGGACCGAAGTAACTAAAGCTGAACACATCCCTGACTTAGCACTTCCTGTCACAGTGCTTTTGCTCTTTTCACAAAGTCACTGTATGAAATACATGTTCTACTTTGATGAATCAACTGTGAAATATTCACTCCCTATGCTGGGGAGGCAGGTAATTACTGCTTAGAAAGGGAAAGTTTAAGATTTGGAAGTTAAATCATCATGTTTGTCATATAACATAATTTCTCACATAAACATAAACTGTATCATAATTGGGATAAAAGAAGTGACGAAAAATTGATCATAATTGATTGATTGTTTTCCAGCACCACTTCCATGTATTGTGTCTGACTGGACCGGTTATTCAGAACCTGATGAAACAGGAATGTCATGGAGTTACAGAATGGTTACCAGACCACCATTTAATGGAGGCAGAGAATGTCCAGAACTTATACGATCAAGAAAAGGTTGATAAATATTTAGTTTGATTAATTTAAATAGACATTATTAGTTATCATGTTAGGTCTTTGTTGATGTTGGCCTCTAAAAATTAAACACAAATCAAAATTGTATGAAATGGAGTTAATTTTTAACCTTCCATTAATCAAACAAATATATTACATAATAAGAAATTATTTTTCTACAAAATTTGTGATCTTGTTTCCCTTCCAAAATTCAAGATTGCTGCCATGGCAGAACATAGTTTCAAACAGGACTCCAGTGGCTTCATTAGCTATGTCTTCGATGTAATGAATTGGTATCACTTGTACTTGACCATATTACAGAGCTACAAAGTCTTTAATTTTTGTATACTTTTTAGGTCTTAAGTAAAATTTTCACTTCTTTATTAAACATTTTTAACTGAACCAATGAACACTGTTTCAGTATTTTTGCTATGTATTGTTACTGATTGGGCTGATTTTTAGCTAATCAAGCTGTAGCCATCACTTGGCATCCAGCATCGGTTGTCAATCCATCTGTTGTTAATTTTTCATTCAGAGATAATCTCCTTTGAGACCACAGAGCCAATTTGAATTAAACTCTGTAGCAAAAGTTCTTCAAAGTTTGTGATTTTTATGTACATACTACATACAAGATAGTCGCCAGTTGGGATATAGTGTAACATAGGGCCCTATAGGAAATGCATACAAAGATCCATTGAACCGATTAGAACCAAACATAGTAACAAAGTCCATGGGTTGTCCCCTTCAAAGGTGTGTTTTTTATGTTCGTACCTCATCTAACATGGCTGTCAGTATGAATCGTAGTTGAAATAGGAATCTATTGGAAAATCTTTAAAGAACTGCTTGAACAATATCTGTTAAATTTTAATACGGTATTCCATTGGTGAGACTTACAATTGACTTTTATGTTCTTATCTCATCCAAGATGGCTTCCAGCAGGGAACATAGATTAACATAGGATTTAGTGCTGCATAGGACCCGTGTGAGCTATACAGGCTCTTGATAGCCTCTTGATATTAATTGTGACTGGACTGATTTTGTTTGTTTCAGTACCACTGCCATGTCTTGTTACTGACTGGACTGATTGTTTGTCTCAGTACCACTGCCATGTCTTGTTACTCACTGGACTGATTTTGTTTGTTTCAGTACCACTGCCATGTCTTGTTACTGACTGGACTGATTGTTTGTTTCAGTACCACTGCCATGTCATCTTACTGACTGGACTGATTTTGTATATTTCAGTACCACTGCCATGTCTTGCTACTGATTGGACTAATTTTGTTTGTTTCAGTATCACTGCTATGTCTTGTTACTGTCTGGACTGATTTTGTTTGTTTCAGTACCACTGCCATGTCTTGTTACTGACTGGACTGATTTTGTTTGTTTCAGTACCACTGCCATGTCTTGTTACTGACTGGACTGATTGGTTGGCTGTGGATGATACTGGTTCATCATTCAGCTGGAGATGGGTAACAAGACCAGCAATAAATGGAGGAAAAGAATGCCCACCACTCATTAGAGGAAGAAAAGGTAAATTTGATAGTGGTTAACAACACTGTTTATGGAATTTCTTAATGACAAATTGATAGACACCAATGCAATTTTACAGCATTTCTGCTAATATAAGTTTCATTGAAATATAGACTCACACAATTTTTTCTGTCGCCTGCACTCTTGGTGTTGCAACTAATAGGGATCACTTTAGTATTCTTGCTTCATCGTAATTGTTGTTATCTTTGCCACTTTTTCTAACACTTTTCTGTGCAACTACAAATAACAGCAATTTGAAATTTTGTATGTGACTTTAGTATTAGGTCTCATATTATGCTAAGCCATTCTAGGCCTATTGGACATTTACTTTCTGTTTACTGATATGGAATATTTTCAGCATATATTGTCAGTGGTAAATGCGTCATCGTCATTGTCGTCTGTGCCCCTTTTTCTAACACTTTTCTCAGCAAAAACAAATTACAGCCACTTGAAATTTTGTATATGACTTTAGGTATGGTGTCCCATATTTGGCTCGCCCATTTCAGGCAGATCAGACATTTACTATCTGTTTACCCACATGGAATATTTTCAGCAAATACCGTCAAAGGTAAAAAATTTTTCAAAAAATTGTTCTCAGATTACACAAATCGAATCCACTTGAGATTTTGTATTTGACTTAAGTATGGGATACCTTATTGTGCTTACCAATTACATGGCTTTCAGATGTCTATTTCCTGTTTACCAACATATAATATTTTAGCAAATACTGTCAGTAGTAAATAAAATTTGTAACAATTTTCTCAGCAACCACAGCCACATGAAATTTTGTATGTTACTTTAGTATGGGGTGCCATATTGCACTTACCAATTCCAGGTCTTTTGCACATCTACTTCCCATTTACTGACATGGAATATTTTCAGCAAAAACTGTCAATGGTAAAAATTTTCGTAACACTTTTTTCAGTAACTGCAAATCACATCTACTTGAAATTTTGTATGTGACTTTAATAAGTATGGGGGGTCCAATATTGCTCTTACCGATTCCAGGTCAGTCAAACATCTACTTCCTGTTACCAACTTGGAATATGTTCCACAAATACTGTCAGTTTTAAAAATTTTCTTTACACTTTTCTCAGTAACCACAAATCTCAATCTCTTTAAATTTTATATATGACTGAAGTTTTAGGTCCCATAGTGGTCTTAAAGATTCCAGGTCAGTCAAACATCTACTTCCTGTTACCGACTTGGAATATGTTCCACAAATACTGTCAATTTTAAAAATTTTCTTTACACTCTTCTCAGTAACCACAAATCTCAATCTCTTTAAATTTTATATATGACTGAAGTTTTAGGTCCCATAGTGGTCTTAAAGATTCCAGGTCTGTCAGACATTTACTTCCTGTTTACCATGTTAGATATTTAATTTTCCCAGATCAAAATTGACAAGGGCAGTGCAGAAGACACACATCTTCCAAGGAAGACTCGCAGTTTATTTTAATTATCAGAAAATTTCCATGGATATTGTGAAATTTTTTGCTCTTAATTACGAAACAGATTATTGCAAGCAGGCTCTATGTAAATTAGAATATGGTCAGACCTTATATTTGTCAATGTTTTATACTGAGCAATAGCATTTACTCCAAATCCCTTTATAGTTAATTATACCCCCCACGAACGAAGTTCAGGGGGGTATATAGGAATCACTCTGTCCGTCTGTCCACCTGTCTGTCTGTCTGTCTGTGACAATTTTTTTGGAACATTTTTCTCAGTAACTTCTAATCACTGTCACTTGAAATTTTGTATGCAAGCTTGAAATGAAGTCCCATACCGCAAGTAGCGATTTCAGGTTTGCCGGACATTAACTTTCTGTTTACCGACTTCGTTAATTTATGAGATCTTTTTGTCAATCGTGACAATTTTTTCGTAAAATTTTTCTCAGTAACTACTAATCACTGTCACTTGAAATTTTGTATGCAAGCTTGAAATGATGTCCCATTCCGTTAATTTATGAGATCTTTTTGTCAATCGTGACAATTTTTTCGTAAAATTTTTCTCAGTAACTACTAATCACTGTCACTTGAAATTTTGAATGCAAGCTTGAAATGATGTCCCATTCCGTTAATTTATGAGATCTTTTTGTCAATCGTGATAATTTTTTCGTAACATTTTTCTCAGTAACTACTAATCACTGTCACTTGAAATTTTGTATGCAAGCTTGAAATGATGTCCCATTCCGTTAATTTATGAGATCTTTTTGTCAATCATGACAATTTTTTCGTAAAATTTTTCTCAGTAACTACTAATCACTGTCACTTGAAATTTTGTATGCAAGCTTGAAATGATGTCCCATTCCGTTTATTTATGAGATCTTTTTGTCAATCGTGACAATTTTTTCGTAACATTTTTCTCAGTAACTACTAATCACTGTCACTTGAAATTTTGTATGCAAGCTTGAAATGATGTCCCATACTGTAAATAGTGATTTCAGGTTTGCCGGACATCTACTTCCTGTTTACCGACTTATTATACCCCCCACGAACAAAGTTCAGGGGGGTATATAGGAATCACTTTGTCTGTCTGTGTTAGCAAGCAATTTTTCATAACACTTTTCTCAGTAACAACTCATCACTGCAACTTGAAAAATTGTATGCAAGTTTAGAATGATGTCCTATACAGCAAGTAGCGATTTCAGGATTGCCAGACATCTACTTCCTTTTTACCGACTTAGTTTATTTTTGAGATGCATGTATTTTTTGTCAATTGTAGAAATTTTTCGTAACAGTTTTCTCAGTAACTACACATCACTGCAACTTGAAATTTTGTATGCAAGTTAAGAATGATGTCCTATACCGCAAGTAGTGATTTCAGGATTGCCAAACATCTACTTCCTTTTTACCAACTCAGTTAATTTTCTAGATTTTTTGTCAATTGTAGAAACTTTTTGTAACAGTTTTCTCGGTTACTACTCATCACTGCAACTTAAAATTTTGTATGCAATTTTCGAATGATGTCCTTTACCGCAAGTAGCGATTTCATGATTACCAGACATCCACTTCCTGTTTAAAGACTTAAATAATTTTCGAGATCTTTTGTCAATTGTAGAAACTTTTCGTAACAGTTTTCTCAGTAACTACTCATGATGTCCTATATTGCAAGTAGCCATTTCAGGATTGCTTGACATCAACTTCCTGTTCACCGACTTAATGAATTTTTGAGATCTTTTTATGCAAATTTTACAAAATTTTTAGTACACAATGGAATTGTGCAATTATAACTATTTTTTTGTGTCAAATTATATTGGGGATCTTCTACTCCAATGGGGAGTGGGGGTATCATTTTGTGGCCCTCCAGGCCACAGTACCTCTAGTTTTAGACTAGAGTTAGTATCTCCTAAAGTGTGGAGTCTGTAAAAAGGATTTCCATGCAAGAGTAATAGCTTCTAACATGAGAGCAGAACAAAGATTGGTATATCTTTCATGAACGAAAGAAATTATGTCTTTTCTCGAGTGGAGCATAGCGAAAGAAGAGAATTAGAGGAAGTATTTCTGACATAAGTGAAAGATATACTGATCTTTGATTTTGATAGAATGTAAGGAGCTATTTCTACCGTAAAATATGATTTTTAATGTCCCTAAACCTTTAATGGAGAAGCAAAGTTCCTGTCCCTTTAAACACACTTTCCACTGTGTCATCACGCTTTTTGTGATGTTTCATCATGGATGCTGCCGTTGATTCATAAAAATAAACAGTTCCGACTGGCAGTTTAATGAGTTGATATGAGCCTACATGAGCTCGTGTCAGCTGGGTCATCTCATGCTGGAAATGACAATTTTTTGAAGAAATATATGGTCTTTATTATTCAGTTATATGTCTCATATGGATACAGTACCACAG
This sequence comes from Modiolus philippinarum, assembly GCA_002080025.1. Taxonomy (NCBI): domain Eukaryota; kingdom Metazoa; phylum Mollusca; class Bivalvia; order Mytilida; family Modiolidae; genus Modiolus; species Modiolus philippinarum. The sequence goes on along the minus strand of MJUU01004454.1, from coordinate 27,567 downwards.
TTTCAAACTTTGGCATTTTGATTTTTTTTAAATTCCAAATTTTGGTTTGACCATTCTGTTTATAGTGCAAACATCTTACTACCTTTAAATGCGGTTTATTGCAATTGAATCAGGTAGCCTTTTGTGATTGTGAGAACACTTTGCCATTTACTTTTATGTTTGTTGATGATTCTGAATACATAGGTGAAGACAAACATTGGTGTAGCATTGTTCAATATTTCACAATGAATTCCACTCAAACCAGTGCTAAGGGCTGTTTTGGAATCACTTTGAGGTATGAACATTTTTTGAAGGCCTCTTCACTTTGACTATATATAACTAACTTGGTACAGGGAGATAATTGACAGATGTTTCAAATTGAAATTATACCATTTATACAAATCAAACTTTTATATGTATATTTTAGTACCACTGCCACGTATTGTAACACCTTGGACAGAGTGGCTTGCTCCAGATGACACTGGTTCCACATTTAGATACAGATGGGTAACCAGACCACCAATAAACAAGGATGAGGAAATGCCACCACTTATACAACCAAGGAAAGGTAACTCTTTTGTCATTATGATGAGATATAGTATTTTAGCTGCACTGTTTATACAGATTGATACTAACTGAATGTGCCATTATCTGACAATCTAACAATCTCTCTGTGAGTTTATTGTTTTGTTTTTTTGTATTGCATGGAACTAAAATTTCAAAAGTGACTTATAGAGATTCAAAATCAGCAAGACCAACTAAGTTTGGAATTTCTTTTAGGTTAATGTCAATGATACAAAGTGGTGTAACAAACACACATTCTCTTGATGAGTAAGATCAGTAACCACTGTATTTTATTCCATGGGTCTGATATGACATTCAATTTTCCCTGTTTTCATCAAATTCAAAAATTAAGATTATTTTCTCTGTATTTATNTAATGATGGTGAAAAAAAAAAAAAAAAAAAAAAAATTGCCTATATCTATTCAGAATAAGAAATACAGTAAAAAAGGTTTGATACCACCTCCAGGTATCACTCATTTGTCTTGTCAAGTTTTCTTTCTGTACTAATCACTTTGAAGTTATTTAATCAGTTTGATAGAATTTTGGTAGGTAATGAAACTGATCAGCTGAGAAGGTGAGCTTTTTTTAAGATGTATTCAGTATGAAATCAATTTACCTTCAGGGTTTGGAAACTAGTTTGGAGAGTTACAATTCTATTATGGGTAAAGCTAGAGGTTATCCGCAGTAAAAGCTACTGCAAAAAAAATGGTGACATGTTGTTGTTATACATTGTACAAAAATTTTAAGTAATTCTATTACCTTTATTTATAATGACAGAAATTTGAGGAAATTCTATTGCTTTGATTTTTATCTCCACTTCAAAGTAAACATACTGGTTAATGTATATATCAGCTGAACAACAAAATGTTGGCTGTGCAATTAACAGACAGTTTGTTCAAGATTGTCTGTTTCATGATTTATTGATTTCACTTTTTCTAATTAATATTTCTTTCCCATTTATTTTTCAGTACCACTTCCATGTATTGTGTCTGACTGGACCAATTATTCTGAAGCTGATGAAACTGGAACGTCATGGAGTTACAGAATGGTTACCAGACCACCACTTAATGGAGGAAGGGAATGTCCTGAACTTATACGATCAAGAAAGGGTAAGAAAAGGAAAGAATTTCTTAGCCAGTTCACAATTTCATGTGTACAAGATATATAGTATCTCCTCCAAGGGAAAAGGGGAGATAAGCTTATCTCAAACCTGAAGGCTAAGATATCATGTCCATCCTGAGATTCGCCTAGGAATTGACAAAAGATATCTGAGCCTGAGGATTTGAGATCAGCCTATTTTATCTTTTCACAAGGGTTTGATACTGTTTCTTGCCCGGATGCTCTGAAATAACTTGCAAAACCATGTTCAGCTTTGAATTTTACAAAGAAATATCACAAACTCTACCTGGAAAAATATTTTGTATATGTTTAGCAAGGCTGGATGGTTTTCTGTTGTCAACAATTAGCATGAATTTTAAATCTCCGCTTAAAAGAAATTGCATTACTCACGGTTCATGATAAAATGCTGGTTTAAATCTACATATTCATTCTTTATGTAAAAATTAAGAGTTAATAAATCAGACAACATATAACACTGAATAAATCGCATAATAATTCGAAGCAATGGCAGACATGTTGAATTTTTTAACACGCTTACAGTCGATGTGAGAAAGCCCATGCTGATCTCACCCACCTCAAATCATGAGATTACTCTATCCCATAGGCAAGAAATTATTGTCTTATACCACCTGATAAAAAAAATGTCCATGTCAGTGACATTGCCTATGGACATTGGATGTCAAGTACTATCTAAGTGTAAATGAATCTTGTTTTGTGGCTAAAAAAGAATAAACACCCATTTAGAAATCGCAGACACCCCACATAAGATTTCAATGGTGACTTGGCAAGATTCATCAGAGGAAATATGAAATGTTACCCTTTGGTGTCTGAGATTTCTTAATCTTTAATCTTTAATGTTATCTGATGTTAGATTTGAATAGTCTATAAATAATATGATTAAGAAATGATAAATGTTTTATCGGAGTCACATACGTGGATATCCAGAAAAAAATATTGGCATTTACTTTTCTTATTACGATGCAATTACTTATTTTTGAAAAAAAGAAGGAATTAGGAGTATTTTTAGTACTTCTACCATGTATTGTTACAGAATGGACTGATTTTGTAGTACAGTGCCATGAACTGTTACTGATTGGTCTGATTTTGTTTTTGTCTGTTTCAGTACCACTGCCCTGTCTTGTTACTGACTGGACTGATTGGACAAAGGTGGATGATACTGGATCTTCATTTAGTTACAGATGGGTAACGAGACCTGCAATTAATGGAGGAAAAGAATGTCCACCACTTATCAGAGGAAGAAAGGGTTATTAGTTTTATTTTATTTTGCCCTTGCCCAATGGAGTCGGGGAGGGGATATAGTGTTTAGCTTTTTTGTTTGTTTGTCTATCTATTTGTTCACTTGTCCATCACAAAGTTAAAGTCAATGCACAAATGTATCTTTTGAACTACATATCATAGATGGATGTGCTCTTGTCCACAGATGTGTCTTTGATAGTTCTCGAAGATTGTATAAAAATTGGGTTACCTTGACTAACATTTCATGCATGAGTGACTCAGATTAAAGTTTGTGTTGAAATCCAGATCTGGGGTACTAGAGAGGAGAAATATTTTTTTGCCAGTGGATGCATTTGATAGTAACCAGAATCCTTATAAGAATAAGGTCACTTTGACCTACATATCATGTGTGAGTGACTCCTCAAAGTTCAGATCTGAGATTGTAGAACAGGTAGAAGAATAATATTTTGTCACTTTGAATGTTGGACTATCAGTTTTTTTTTTTTTTTTGACTCCATCCACTCATTCATCTTCTTGTTCCGATATAGTTTCCTTTGCTAATTATTTTCATACGACTTTTGCCATACAAAGTACAACAGAAGTTCCCTTAAAAATCTTTTTATGTTTTGCTTTTAAGATTATTTTACTAAAATTTTATTTTTATAAAGCACTCAGATGTTTTTTTTATTGTAATAAAACTAATTTCTTTGCATTTGCCATGACATAAAATTCTGATGTTAATAATTTGCAACAAGATATAATGCCAACTTTTACAATTTTTCAGCCTTAATTCTTATATCAATATTCTGCTGTTATTAAGTGTGCTCATAAAATTGCATTTTCCCCCTTTCAACTAGATCAGTGACTCGATAGACCCTTTCATGATAACTGCGGTCCTTTAGTTTGCACATGTGCTCATATGCCTTTGAGTGGATAAAATGCAACATCATAGTATATGTGACGTCTTGATTAATTGTTCTACGACATTTCGGGGGGAACTGTTTTTATTTTCCTCCCAAAATCGCAGGACCGCAGTTATCGTGAAATGGTCTATACTGGATATAGCATTCAACATACCTCGAACCTCCTATGCTTCTATAGTTTTTGTGAGAAACTTCTATGGAGATGTGAAAAGCAATAGTTTGTAATTTGCAAAAAAAAGTAAACAAGTTGATAAATACTATATTGACTAAATAATGCTATACAGATGATCATTAGAAGCTCCCTCATCCTTATTACCTCTACCTCCATCAAAATGCAATATCCAATTTACTCTCCCTGGAGATTCAAAAGTTGCTAGATATAATGTAATGAATTCATGATAAGTCATATATAGAGGGAATACTTATTTTATTTTCAGATTTAGTAATAATTAATATAATATATTTTAGTACCATTGCCACGTGTTGTGTCAGAATGGGAAGAGTGGACTGCCATGGATGAAACTGGTTCTTCATTTAGATACAGATGGGTAACCAGACCACCAATAAACAAAGACGAAAAAGATCTTCCACTTATAGAACCAAGAAAAGGTAAAATTATACCACAAGACGATTTGCATTTAATAATATATTTGTTTTCAAAGTTTTTGAGAGATATAATCCAACTTATACCGTATAGCGGGTAATTTTTGCGGTTGTCAAATTTCGCAATTTGTTCCAAAAAGAGAGGGTTTTAAATTTTAGTGGTCATCTATTTTCGTGAATGGAAAATTGAGTAAGGGAAATACATGAATAAAGATGTACTGACCTTAATTTCGTGAGTTTTGATTTTCACGCTTTTAGAATTATGGCAAATATAGCTAAAATTAGAAAATCGTAAAAATTACCGGCTATAAGGTATATAATTTCAGAAAAAAAGGGATGGAGGCAGCTTGTTTGAAATGACTTCCTAAATAGGTCATTTAAACATGGCATATTATTTCAGAGTTATGTCTGTTTTTAAGGAAACAGATAGCAAATTACCTTTGTTTATACCCTTGACACATTGAGTATATTATCTTGACCTGAAGGAATGTCGTATATCTTTACTCTGAAAGGATCAAATTACTTTTGTTTATACCCTTGACACATTGAGTATATTATCTTGACCTGAAGGAATGTCGTATATCTTTACTCTGAAAAGATCAACAGATTTTACCATGCTAGAGAATCTTTGTCGTTTGTCATTCTATCCCTATTTAGATTTTATTGATATGTCATATCTTCTTTTGTATAATTGAACTCACATGAAGTATTTTTTTCTTTTCCAGCACCACTGCCATGTATTGTGTCTGACTGGACCAATTATTCAGAAGCTGATGAAACAGGAATGTCATATAGTTACAGAACGGTTACCAGACCACCACTTAATGGAGGAGGAGAGTGTCCACCACTGATACGATCAAGAAAGAGTAAATACCTTGTATTAGATGCACCTCATCAACATGAAGGGAGTTCTGTCTTATTTTGTCACTTTAGTCAATATGATGTCTCGTGTCTGCATTTTACCTCTTAATGAAATGCCTTTAAAGAATTTAATTTGAAATATAATGGCCCAATGAAAACCAGATGATGTGAGAATCTAGTTCAGTATAGTACATTCCTTTACTGAAAACTGTTATGAACTAAGTATAGTCCATAGATGTATAATCAGCATGGTCTTTTTGGTCCTATATATCAGAGAAAAAGTTTTCTCCTATGATGCTCGCTTATTATCTATTCCTTGCACAAATAGTTATTTGTGGTACATGTAACTAAAGAGACTTTGAAGCTGGAGTAAGATATGAACTTGTTGAATCCCTTTTAAAGGAATTTCATTGGTCGCACGCCAAGTAATAACGCATCACGCTTGATGTGCTATTATTTTTTCGACGTTTTATTGGACCATTGTGAATTCTTTTTGGCCGTGATAAATGTTACCTAGCAACAGTGTTTTATTTAAATCAAAAACAGCAGTTCAGCACTAAACATTCATTGCATTTATTTATGAAAATCATAAGAGAAATAGTTTTAACAACTGGAAAGAATTTGACTGATGAGTTTGATATTTTTGTAGTTAATGAACTTTCATTTACATTTCCCAAAGCTCTAAACACATGGGCTATCCCAAGAAAGACAGCCTTCCAACCATTTGGCATTTAATTTTGTAGCACAAAATTAAAGAGAACATCTGATTCCTAGATTGTTGTTAAAAAGGGATATTGTGGGAAAACAAAAAACTGAATACTCTTGACCAAGAACAAAATCAAAATTTTTCTTCTAGAGAAAATTCAACACTAATCTTTCTAGCTGCAGCAACGCAAAAAGTTTTTCTTCTCATTTGAATGAGAAGATCATGTGACTTCCCTCGTGATGTCACTAAAGATATCTGGCTTTTCAAGCAATTTAAGTATTGTTTTGGATTGGGAAATTGCTGCTACCAAAATCTGCAATTTCAAGATTGTTACTTAAAACAATCTTACTTATCAAATGTTAAAACTTCAAATCACAAAACTCGTACAAAACTCCAAACTTTACACAATTTAGTGTAAACATAAAAATTTTTTTACAGCTATTTCTAAACCATTAAAGTTAATAAATTGTTACTGACTAGACTAATTTTGTTTACTTTAGTACCACTGCCATGCCTTGTTACTGACTGGACTGACTGGACAAAGGTGGATGACACAGGATCCTCATTCAGTTGGAGATGGGTAACAAGACCAGCAATTAATGGAGGAAAAGAATGTCCACCACTTATAAGAGGAAGAAAGGGTAAATAAACTAAGCAGAAACAACACTTTTTATGTTATTGCCCATATATACAGGGGTTAATTTTTACCCATTTTTATACCCCGCCACACGTTGTGGCGAGGTATTGTGTGATACCCCAAGTCGTGTGTCCATCCGTATGTCCTTCTGTCCATCCATTCATCGGTCCGTCTGTCCATCCGTCCGCCTAAGGTGTCAAACTGGTAATTTGTGAACCAAATAACACTAGGTCTTCAAACTTGGTATGTAAGTTGTTTACCAGAAACCTCAGGCCTAGTTTGGGTTCAGAGGCCTAAGGGGTTTGGAGTTATGCCACTTGAAACGTAGAAATTTTGTGAATTTAAGGGTGTCCGACTGATAAATTGTGAATGAAATTGTGCACTTTCTTCAAACTTGGTATACAAATTGTTGATTGAAAAACTCAGCCCAAGTACGATTTTCGGCTCAGAGGCCCAAGGGGTTCTGGATTTATGCCCCTTGAAACTTACAAATTTTGTGAATTATAGGGTTTCCGGCTGATAACTTGTAAATGAAATAACATAAGGTCTTCAAACTTGGTATGCTAGTTGTTTATAACAAGAGTCAGTCCAGGTTTGATTTAGGGTTCAGAGACCCAATGGGTTCTGGAGTTATGCCCCTTGAAACATAGAAAATTTGTGAATTTTAGGATATCGACTTTTAACTTGTGAACAAAATAGTGTACTATCTTCAAACTTGGATTTTAAATTATTTACCACAAATCTCAGATCATGTTATATTTTAGATTCAGAGGTTTAAGGGATTCTGGAGTTATGCCCTTTGAAACTTTCAAATTTTGCATATTTAAGAGTTTCCAACTGATAACTTGCAAACGAAATAACATACTGTCATTAAAATTGGTATGTTAGTTGTTTGATTTTGGGTTCAGATGACCACGGGTTATGGAGTTATGACTCTTGAAACTTTGAAATTTTGTGAATCATGGCAGGGTATCATGTAATTTACCATTTCTATTTTTTAAATGGGTCTCTTTTTCATCTGTTTTTTTTGTGTTTTTTTAATTTGTTTTTTTTTGCAATATAATAATTGCCAGGTGTGGGGAGGGGTCTTTTTTTTTCCAACATGTTTTTGACTTATCTCAATATGCCTTTATAATTTAAAGGTAGTTCGGGTGTCTAAAACTGAGCATCTTTATTATTCATCTGAGCAAAAATTCAATAATTCAATGAGAATGTTGTCTAAATGATTTTGTATGTCTTTAATACAATAATTTAAATAAAAATGAACAATAAGTATCAAGTTTGTTCGAATAATATTACATATTTGCCAAAAATTAAAATGAAGGGAGATAAATCTATATTGAAATACCATGAAATAGGTCAAATTTTCCATGTTTGTTAAGGAAATAATGCACTTGCTCCCAATTCTTTTTTGAATTTGTCAAAAGCATTTTAACAAACACATTTATTATAATTTTTTCAAAAATATGTTATTATTCCTCTGCCGTTAGGCGATGGGGGCATCAAATTTTACTCTTGTTTGTCCATTAGTCCATAATATGTAAGTCCACATTTTTGGTCAAGGATCTTACGGCTTGTGTATGCAGCAGTGATTTGATATTTGGTATGAAGCTTTTGTATGATGAGTTGAACCTTGTCTCCCCTTTTCAAGTCCATCACTCATCTACTTCCTGTTTGCTGATATATCTAGGGGGGGGGGCATCCATGTCCCATGAACACATTTTCTTTTCTTTATTTATTTTGGGGTCCCAAATTACTTTAATTAATTAAGTAATCTCCCATCCTTGAAAAACTACAAATTCCTCATGTTTCATGAAATATCTTTTTCAAAAGGTCTGTGACATATCTTTTTTATGTTTTTAAACTGAAGTTCTATATTGTACCAATAAATATACAAAGATTGGAAAAATTGTATGTCTGCTTATAGAAAAAATATGCCCTTTTATTGTGGTATAGGGCTATTTCTTATATAATTCTATTGTAAATATAGTGAGAAAAACCAAATTTGACAAATCTTTAGAGCTCTGTATCTTTTTTGACATATCTGTGACTTTTTAGCTCACCTGGCTATGCCAGGGCGAGCTTTTGCCATCACTTGGCGTCTGTCGTCCGTCCGTCGTCCGTCCGTGGTCCTCCCGTCGTAAACTTTTCTTTAAAAATCTTCTCCTCTGAAACCACTGGGCCAATATAATCCAAACTTGGCCTGGGTCATCACCAGGGTATGTAGTTTAAAAAATGTGTTCGGTTAGTCAGAGGGCCAAACAACATGGCCGCTGTTACTAAAAATAGAACATAGGGGTAAATTGCTGTTTTTGGCAAATAACTCAAAAACCGTTGCCGATATCAAAAATCTGGCAGGAATAAAATTGTTCAGAATGCCGAGATCTATCTGCTCTGCAATTTTGAAGAAAATCTGAAAACGTGTCTTAGAGTTATAGCCCTTTTTCCGTAAATTTTTCAAAATTTTTACATTTTTTATTTCAAAAACTGCAACAGATAGAGGTGAAGTGTAAATTGGAATAATGTTCAGCATATCAAGATCTACATACTCTGAAATTTTGAAGAAAATCCAAAGGCCTGTGTAGGAGTTATTGATTGATTTTCACCAATTTTTTTTCCAATGCCATATGGTTTATTGGTTATCTCCCTTTAAATTCTGTGTTCAAATCTTCTTTGGTTAACTTTTCTCTTTTAAGCTTTAGAGAAATTCCCATTTATAGCTTTGTTAAAACAATTATTTTTATTTATATTTAAGAGCAAAAACAGTGTTTTTGTACAAATTTTTACAATTTTTTGCAAAAATACTTTCTTAAATCTTTACCTTATTGTATGTTACAATTATTTTTCTATATAATATATTTTGTCTTTCCAAGATGTATTTGATTGGCCACTAAACTATAAGCATTGCTGACAAGTATTAACAAGCAGTTTCTTGGCCTCACAGCCTGTATAATTAGTTTGTGTCAAATAAAGCTGTTGACATTAACCCTGAGAACCATAGATGGATTTGATTATTACATGGCTTGTATGATGCTATGAGGTGCTGACTAAGTATTGTGACTTTGGTGCCTATATATCATCCAACATGGCCATCTGTGGGGAACTTAATTTATTACTGAACTGTATGGAAAGAGCACATAAAGAATTTTATCTGAAACAACTTTGCTAGTTAGAATAAAACTTAATTACAATGCATCTTAGATGGTCCCCTTCAAAACAAATGTCCCTCAAGTCTGCACCTTATGCAAATTGGCTACCAGTGGGAAACATAGTTTAATATTGGAGTACATTCAAAGATCTTCTTCTTTAAAACCATTTGGCCAATTGGAAATAAACTTTGGCACAACACTTAATTTTCTTTAAAATTGTGTCCTGCAGATCCATCCCTTATCCAAGATGGCAGGCAATAGGGAAAATAGTTTGATCATATAACATAAATGTTTGTTTACCTAGTTTGAAAATGAGACTCTTTAACATAGAAGTTTATTTGAATTTATGTATTGACCATGGTCCAGGTGAACGATACAGGCTCTGAGAGCCTCTTGTTTGCATATTTTTATAGCATGTTGCTGAAAGTTTCATTGTACAAATTTAAAAAAAAAAATTTTGTCAGAAACCAAGACCCCCTCCCCCAATTATCTTGAAATAATGGCAGTGTAATGAAGTTTTGCAGTACATAGTACTTTGAAAATTATAAGTGAGAAACTAATGTATTTCAGTACCACTACCACGTATTGTGACACCCTGGACAGACTGGCTGCCTACAGATGACACTGGTTCTTCATTCAGATACAGATGGGTTACCAGACCACCAATAAATAAGGATGAAGAAATGCCACAACTCATTGAACCAAGAAAAGGTAACTCTTTTGTCATAATGCTGAGAAACATTTTATTCATAAAAATAACATGATATCAAATTTTAAGGCAGCAATATGTACATCTATCAATGACAATGAACACATCATAGATCACTTAAAGTTTTTTAATTCAATGTACTGATACCAATGATATCTGTGTATTTAATGTCAACAAGGATCAATCATAACCTACATATATAGTAAAACATATATGTGTAGTTTATGATATGATCAATCAGAAATAAGGCAAAATAAAAAAATACATTAGCTTCTCAGGCCCCTGCCTCATCCCTTTTCTGGGACTGAATTTAATTTTTTTATCCAAGTTTCAAATAAAAAAAAAATGAAAATCACCTGCCTCATCTCTTTTGGGCATTTCAGAAATGTAAAAAGGTGCCTCATCATGATTTTGAACCAATAAAAATAAAAATCTTCTCCCTCCCTGCCTCATCATTTTTTTCAAGAAAAATGGCCTGAGAATCTAATCATTATTTTTGTATGGCCTTAGGTGTAATTTGACTAATGGTCACTGTGAACTTTATAATGTTAAAATTAAAAAAAAATTGTGACCTGGGGTGTATTTCTTTTGCCAGTTCTGGACATTCGGAACATTTTCTAGTCAATGAAGTGCACCAGAAAAGTGTGCGAGAACAACCAGAACACTGTCCTGCGTGCACCAACTCTTTTGTTAGTACATAGAAAATCCAGTATGGCTTCATTTGTTAATGTTGTTTTGAGATTGATTTTGTTGCCTTGTTTGACATTCCTTGATATAAAATAAACATAATAAAGTTGGGAACGAAAAGGAGAAGCATATTTTAAAACTTAAATAATATCTGAAGCATCAAAATAGTCCAAACATTTTTTTTTCTGATATTTCTGATTTGCATTAGTTAATATGATGTTTGGTAGCTCAATAAACATGATGAAAAAGGTTTTAAAAAATCAAAATCTTGGACAAATTTGATTTGGTTAATTTTGAAATGTTTCTTTTGTTAAATTTCAAAAATTTGATGCACATGTTGATAATTTTAGGAGGATGTAAAAAAGGGTAATTTTATATAATGTACATTCCATCTTACCAGTGAGGTATACTATTAGAATAGAATAGTCTTTTGGTCGTTAGTTATCTCACCGCAATTAAACCTTTAGGTGACACTGATTACAGTTACTTTCACAATACTGGTCTGTCAATCAATTGTTGTTACATTCAATCAATAGGTAGATGTGTTTGCCTAAAATGTTTACAAAAGAGGTTTAAATATTCCTCAATAGGTCATTGATTTTATTTATAGGTCAGACATTTAAAATCTCTTTTGATTAAGAAAGGTGTTCAGCCAGCCTAAACATAAATAAACATTTGGGCAACAGAAAATAAATAATGGTGTGTAAATAGTAACATTATTTGCAAGAAGAATTTGATTTACAACAATTTTCCTATTACTGAATGTACACTAAAGGTTCCTCAACAAGTTTGACCTTCAAGGAAGAAAGTTCACATACCCATTCTTTGTATTTGTCCTGGATATGGACCAGTTTACCTGATGTAAATTTCAACAAGAAACAAGTCAAGTTCACCCAAACTTGTTTTTTATATTGGAAAGGCCAATTGAGGATAAACATGCATTTTTCATAAATAAACCAGGTGTACGGTTTAAACCACTAGTACTATAATTAGATTTTATCCATCCTCTTAATCCTTGATATTTCAAAACCTAGGTAAAAGTTGAGATGTACTTTACAGTAATTCCTAAAGTGAGTATATTTGTTCAGGTTGGCTAAACACCATGCTTCATCCAAAGTGATTTAAATGCCTGACCTATAAATAAAATCAATGACCTATTGAGGAATGTTTAAATTTAAATGTCTTTTGTAAACATTTTAGGCAAAGATACCAACCTATTGATCAATTCTCTCAGCAATAGGATTACTAACCACATTTATGAAATTAACAGTAAAACATCCATATGATGTGTGTTTACCTTGACACTAGGTAATCACTATTTACCTATCAGTTAAATTTTTTGCGCCGTTGAGTACGGACGTCTCATCGCAACTTAAAATTTCTTTACGATTTTTTATCTCGTGAATAATTTAATTTGTAGATAGTTTTATTCAAAGCTCGTATTGAAGATTGTTTTATTTAAAGCACGTATTTGTTTTCATGGACTCGGGAATTGCAGTAAGTGCAGGAAAACTCCGAGGTAAATGAATTGAATGTAAGTTGCCATGTTGTTTATCGGAAAAGTCTAGATTTTGTCCAGAACAACATGGACAAAGATACATACTAGTGTTTTACATGTTTCACGTAAGTATAGATAAATGCCAGGTTGAAGGCAGTGGAATATTCCCTACAGCATGATGGGAATGAAGGACTCAGCGTCAAGTTCTAGACTTTGCACGTCTACTAGTACTGACCAGAACCGAGAATCTTTGAGATTTGCTCATATCTGGTCCAGTAAAGGATAACGGCCCTACAGGGGTGCGTAAACCTTTGTCGCCTTTGGAGACTAATTTGGACCAGGTTTTGTGGTCGCCAAATTATCTCCAGAAACACTGATTTTCGATGTGAAATTTCTTAAAAAGTTCACAAGAACGAAATAGAAAAGTTGGTTGACATAAGGTCGGACCCAAATAAGTAATTTTGATCAAATGTTTCCACAAGACAACAAGGTGACATGAACGTTGTCACAATTCACAGGCAGATGTTTCAAATATTTTATACTACTACAAAACCTCGTGTAGTTTTTGATATTAATAGTAATGTTGAGGGAGTTTACAAAGACTTCAAAGAACAGTGGATACATCTAGAGATATTATTGACAAACTTCTATTGTGTTAGTGATGTCAAATTATTTAAAAATGAAACCATATATGACACTGGTATAGCTAGTGTTGGTTTAGTGCTTGATGAAGGTTTGAAAAAAAAAATTCTTTGAACCATGATATTTCTTGTTTTTATGTAGAGTTCAGGTCTTTGTTTACCTGTACAGTATTGTATCTTTTTAATAAGTTCCAAGTATGGACGCAAGCAATGAGGCTGATATCATATGATGCTTAAAGCTATATTGGACAATTAGAGACAGCTTTATCACGTTTATAGTCTGCATTACTGACTGAGCTTAAGGTTACTCCTTGAGACACATGTACAGCATGACAAAATGCAACTTCGGTAATTTGTAATGGAAACAAATTAAAAAAAA
>MJUU01004454.1:0-13292 GCA_002080025.1 Modiolus philippinarum | reverse complement strand
CTGTTTGCAAAGAGAAAACTAGAAGGACTAGTTTGGGTTCTTTTAGAGGTCAAAAAAGAATAATAGCTGACTAAATGGCAAGTCAGAGTTTTCCATTTCAACTTATCTATACAAACCAGAGATTCATGTGCACGGTTGACTTAAAAATAATAATTTTGGAAATCATCCAACAGGGTTACAATTTAGAATTTCTCACAAACCTCTATGGACAGGCGTTCAAGAAGCCAACAATTTGTTGGGAAGATAATTAAAAAATTATGAAATTTCTTGAATCTCTGGAAGTTTTCTACAATACCTTGTAAAAAGAATAAAAATTGTTGAACTGCAAGATGTTTATTCCGTTACAAGAGGGATACATGCAGAAAGTTAAAATCTTCGTGACACCAAATACTGGGCAATTTCACTAGAATTCAGCTATGCATGTCTGTATGTACCATTTCATCAGAATTATCGTCATTACATGAGATTTTATGTAAAAGGCCAATGTTGCCAACATTGCCCAACATTTTCTCCAAGAATATTCACAAAATTATTTTCTTAGAGTCCATTGAGTTAGACTGTTGTTCTTTTTGGACGATTGGTTCCGCTATCAACCAAATCAAAAATATGTTGGTACAAGATCAACACTTGGTTTCATTAGGTTTTCCCATCAATGCAAAAGGTAAAGCCTTGATAACATATCCATTTGTACCAGTTTAAGAGAGAAATGTTACTAGTATTGGTTCAGTATATATGTAATGAACATATGCAGAATCTAAATTCACAGTAACTTCGAACGGTATTTTGTTATGTAGTTCACAATACTAATTAGCTCTTATGGGAATTGGGCTTTCTTGCATGGAATTAATTCCCAATACACAACTCAATAAGTGCCCATCCAATTACGGGGGTACTTTTCTCAAGTTTTATTTTTTGGAAAGATCCCATTTCGGAACACCTGTTATCTGTCTTTAAAAAATGTAAATATGTAGACAGGTTGATCTTTTGTATATCTGAAAACTACTGTATAATAAATCACAACAGATGCTTTGCTTACAGGTTATGGGATCATATAGAGGATCCGATATTCCATGGGTTCTGGAATTAGGGACAAATAGACTGGCTTATAAACTGTCTAGAAATGAGAGTTGTGTAGTTGACCATTAAACATTTGGGAATGAATTGAAAATCAAATGTTTATTATATACAATGTAAACAGCGAAGAGCGACAATAGCTGGTTCAGTTTACAAACCGCCACTGTGTTACTGGACTTAACATTAATCAATAAGCAATCCAATTAAAAGGAGCACATATTATTGGAGGAACAATGTTCTTGCAGATATTTTCTGTCAGGCCAAGAATGTCTGATAGATTGGTCCCTTAAAAAAAAAAAAATAAAATAAAGTGAATCAGAAAATATTTTCAAAGATCAACTTATTTTCATCTTGAGAACAGACAAACAGATTTTTTGCACTTGGATTCCACATGCCAAGAGAACAGCTTTAGCAGATCTTAGCAATTTGATACAATAAAATATTCATGGGATAATGTGTATGCATTCGTTAATCCTCATATGTCTCGTATTGAGAGTATTGGACTACTGTTTGTGCAGCAGTTCCAGTGTCAAATTATATAAATATCGCTCCAATGACGCAGGAGACACTAGTATACTGTTAAAAAACAATCAAGTCAGACTTCCATTGTTCAACGCCTCATGGTGACTTCAAGATGAAGAAAAACAATAAAGCGTTGTTCCATTGCTTATTATTACCATGTATTTGTAGAGACTTTGTCTCATTTACATTTACTCCATATCCCTTCATTGTTAATTCCATGTATATGTAGGAAGGATTTGTTGAATTAAGCCAAGAGTAGAATTCTTTTCATTCAGATCCATATATGTTCAAACAAGGACGTATAATGTAAGTCCTTGGTTCAAATTAACAGCTCGTCTTCTTTTCGACATATATTTCTGAGCAAATGGCTCTAATGAAAAAGAAAGAATCTTACTTACAGCAATTGGCAAAAGACCAGATATCATAAGGTTTGAACATGCAATGGCTGGCGTAGTATGTAACATCTTAATGT
This sequence comes from Modiolus philippinarum, assembly GCA_002080025.1. Taxonomy (NCBI): domain Eukaryota; kingdom Metazoa; phylum Mollusca; class Bivalvia; order Mytilida; family Modiolidae; genus Modiolus; species Modiolus philippinarum. The sequence goes on along the minus strand of MJUU01004454.1, from coordinate 11,224 downwards.
GCTACTTTAATTCAGGTAGCTTAATTTTTATGTTATTTCTGTAACAGAACTGTATTGCAGGATACTGTTCAATAATCCCAGTGTTTTTGTCCTTTGTGTCTAACATTAAAGTGGGTATTCACTATCCAACCATAATCAGGCTTATAAAAGGCATATGTTTAATTCAAGACCAGCTAAAACATAATTTTCACTATAATGTGATCTGGAAATCGTTTGGCAATCTCTTGAAGTTGAACAGAAACCATTTGAACAATTGATACAAGTTGGTTTAAAGTTTATGATATAAAAAAAAATCTTTTCTGAATGAAATCCATAACCCTTTTCAAAAGATGCAGTGATTTAAAATGTCTACGAATAACTAACAGTTAAATGAAAACAGGAACTAAACCACTAGACATAGTCTAGATAGCAAAACAAAATAGGCCATATCACTTTGGCACTAAAGTTTTTGTACCCTTTTATCAAGAAAATCGATGTTGAACCCAATGAGGGTATTGTGTTATTTAACTAGGACTGAGAATTTCAGAGATAAGCTCAAATAGTTAAATTAAAATATTTAGATCAGAACATGAAAGCCTAAGCATACTCTACTAAAGCAATTACTTAAAGTTGGGCTCTATCCAAAGGAACTTAAATATCATACTTTTTGAACAGCTGAGTCAATTTTTGTCAAATTTTTATTCAAGACATGTAGATGCTACAAAGTATTAGAATAAAATTATGTGCATTTTCTATTTGTAGAACAAACAGTATTTGATATACACACTGAGTTTGTTATTGTCAATGGTGTTGGAAGTTTTTATAGACTTTCAACTAGTATGATTCTGTATTAAGTGAATGGAGAGTTTTGGAAGATAAAATTTTCATTATCCAACCTCCAACAACTTTGAAATCAGCAAGTATTCTAATAGTATACCTCACTGGTAAGATGGAATGTACATTATATAAAATGGAATAATTTGAATCTCAAGTTGAGATTTTATATAATGTTAAATGGAATACTTACCAGTGAGCGGGCCACCATCCATCCCCAAATGAAAATTTTGTTTGGGTTGAGATGTAAATTTTAAGTTTTACAATTGACCCATTTCGAGTTTCCGGAGTTACCTCCCTTGATGAAAAATAAGGGGCTATCGAGAGTAACTTTTAACATAGAATATAACGGGAGAGTTGCAGAAAAAATGCCATAACTTCAGTTTGGAGAAAGTCTGGGTCAAATCACTTGGGTATGATGTTGATACAACCCCAGAGTACAATCAAACATACTTTTCATGACACTCACCTTTACAGGTAAGCTATTACAGGTAAATGTTAATTGCATTTAGAGATAACAGGATGTGACAGTGACTTAATCAACATCTGTACGAGAGCCACAACAATAGTTGATAAATAGTCAAGGTTAATATTATACAAACTTTTAATACATTAGAATGTCTAAGTGAAGAAAAAAAATAAACCAGTAAGGAAATACACAACAAAAAGACAATACGATTAGTGAGACTGAGTGAAAAGGACGATTGGACCTGGTACTTAAAAACATTTAAAAAATGCAATGAAAAAAAATCATGAATAATAAAACCGGGGTAGTAAACATAACCCGAATGAATCAAATAAAATGTATCCCAAAGCAATACACACAAAAAATTAGCTGCATGGTAAAATGTACACAAAGAATATCGATGCACACATGGTATTCGACAGACAGTCATTCAAAAATTAAAACATATACGTTTTTAGTTTTTTCCAAATGATTTGAAAATTTCGTGTATTCTGCGTGAAAACAATACACAAGAATGCAAAATACCGTGGGGAAAAAATTACAATATTTCTCAATAGTGTCACGATTTTATAAACTTTTCAACATAAGAATAAACATTCTCTTTTGTTGTATTGTTTTGTTGTCTTGTTTAATCTTTGGTTACATTTTATTGCGAACTATCACAATTTCAAATGTGACCCCTTAGCAGTTTATTGTAGTTTGCTAGCTTCTGCACGGTAAAACTGTGTCAACCTATGATGTGTTTTGGTTTGAGAAATGCACGCGGAGATATCGGATTATGTTCTGGAAAGCGGGTTATATTTATTACCATTTGATTATTTTGCCCTTTTTGAATATTTATTTGAAGTGCTTTTTTTATTTTGAATGTCTATCTCAGATATTTCGTTTTTGTGTATTGGTCCGCTATTCATTTAAGGCATATCTGTAACGTTGTTTTAAGTTTTAAAATTAAATTTTATTGATTTAATGTTTTATTTTTCATTTTTTATTGTTGTTTTGTTTGTATGTTATTCTTTTTAGTTGGAATTTTTCTGTTTGTGTTTTAAAGAAAGAGTCTATTTGTCCTTTTCAGTGGATTTTTCGCTAACTGTTTTGTTGTGTATTCCCTTACTGGTTTCATTTATTTTTATCTTCTGGACATTCTCATATATTCATAGTTTGTATAATATTAACCCTTGACTATTTATTAACTACTTTTTGTGGCTTTCCAACAGATGTTTATTAAGTCACCGTCACATTCTGTCAATTCCAAGTGCAATTAACATCTACCTGTAGCTTGCCTGTAAAGGTGAGCATCATGAAAAGTATGTTGGATTATACCCTGAGGCTGTATCAACATCATATCCAAACGATTTGACCCAGACTTTCTCCAAACTGAAGTTATAGCATTTTTTCTACAACCCTCCCGTTATATTCTATGTTAAAAAATAATCCTCGATAGCCGCTTATTTTTAATCAGGGGAAGTAACTCCGGTAACTCGAAAGTCGTCAATTTATTGCAAAAAAATATAACTGATAGGTAAATAGTGATTACCTAGTGTCAAGGTGAACACACATCATATGGATGTTTTAATCAGTGTCACCTAAACGTTTAATTGCGGTGAGATAACTAACAACCAAAAGACTATTCTATTCTAATAGTATACCTCACTGGTAAGTATTCCATTTAACATTATATAAAATCTCAACTTGAGATTCAAATTATTCCATTTTTTTCAATTAATCATGCTTATTTTAAGGCTTTTACATTTTCCTTGGCATGGAATAATTACAAAGAATCTGAATATTATTTATTTTCAGGGAATGTAATTAATAACTTCGATGATCACAAATCAGTTTAACAAAAACTGCCCAGTCATGAAGCTATCTGCCATATTTATTGTGCTGACTGTCCTTTTTTCATTTTGTTAACCATAGTCACTGTGGATGTTCCAGACATTTTCTAAACTGATGAAAGAAATACAGCCTTAAAGATTGTCTTATAAATAAATAATTTGTTCTTTATGCACAATATCATCTTATTTATCTTGGGAAAATTAATTTTCCAGTTCCACTGCCATGTATTGTAACTGACTGGAATAATTGGTCAGAAGCAGATGACACAGGAATGTCATTTAGTTATAGAATGGTTACCAGACCAGCAATTAATGGAGGAAAAGAATGTCCCGAACTTATACGATCAAGAAAGGGTAAATATAATGTATTATAAAAATGTACAGTCGCTCAGACATCTCCTTTATCCTATTTTCCTGCTGAGAGATAAAGTGAATGTAATTATGATCACATAATTTGCAAAAGTTCTACCTAATTTATGGATTTTTTTCTTCAGAAACTCTAAGTCTGATTGTATTTAAGAAATAATTCATGGGCGCCAGGGGTTTGTTGGAGATTTACATATGGGTGGTCATTAGTTTCGTTAATATTTTACCCAGAGCATTGCACAGCGGAGCGATGGGTAAAATAAACAAAAATAATGGACACCCATATGTAAATCAACTACAAACCACTGGCAAACATGAATTATTTCGATTCTAATATGACATTTAATTATCTGGGCGGACCTATAGTGTACATGATAACGACAGCCCTTACATAAGATTTACTGATGTTTTTGTGCACAAAACATATTATGACATCATTTGTTTTAGTGTAAAGACTGTTGTGACGTCGCTCATAATGTTATTGGAGATTTTATATGGCTGGTCATCATGGTATCCATTGTTCCCATATTAGAATGCTGATTTGCACACACTACACAGGTCTTTTATGCTGAATTTATTGATCAAACTTATACAATCCCAATTTATATTTTTTATATTGGACTTTGATGCCACAGCATCTACACTCCAGAATCCATTGACATTCATATTCAAGCCTTGTATAACTGTGCAAATAGTTTTCAGATTTGTAAGCCATATGCTTCCTTTCAACCAAGAACTTGGCATGTAAATTGAAATCTTAATATCAAGGTGATGTACAGGCTAATTTGTTTTCAGATTTCTTTCATATTCAGTACTGTGATCCTACAATAATCTGAAATTTACTTCTCATGTTGATTTCTTACATAATATGCTTGGAGGCAAAGGTGGTTATAATAAGGTGCTGTAAGGCTACAGTACATCTAGTTGTGAATGATATTTTTGGTAAATATTCAACCTATGACCCATGATTGGTAGAGTTAAGAAGACCATTTTCTGCTAAAAAAGAGAAAAGTTTAACCTAATTCTTGGACAAAAACCAGACCTGCTGTTGATCACAATCCCTCTGATTTTTCGATGGGAGTCTTTTGACCTTTGATTCTACCTCCTCACCCCCCACTCGGGTATATGTTTCCTCCCAAACTTTTTTTTTCACATGTAACCCCATAAATCATGAATTACATTATTTCAATGCTCTGTCACGATAGCACAATGGTGGCTCTATCAAGATAGCACGATGGTGAAGCTAAAATTAAGGCAAAAACACGATTTTAAGAAAATATACAAGATTATAGCTTACAGGTGACATTTACAACCCTTTCTTAACCCAAAAGGTGACACCTTTTATTACACCTGTTATTGCCCTTTATGACAAAGAAATTTAAAAATTGAGTCTGTGGGTACCACTTCTACATATGCTTGCTATCATTTCTTCTGTGCTTTTACTGGCTGAATTGATTGATCAGCTGTGTTAAGTATTTATTTATTTCATACCTTTGAAGGAAACAACAAAAACTATTGCCCCAAGGTTAATGAAATGACTTGTGAACTGTTGTCTGAGGTCTTAGGTCAGAGGGCGCATGTCAATTTAATTATTGAGGGAAAAAAGTTTTGCTCTTTCCTGAAAGTAGACATGAAATAGCTGTTTTATTGACTTAAATATAAACAACAAAATGCCCTCACTTTAAAAAAATTCCTGCACAGGTAGAATTTATATGATGTCGCACTGCACAATTATTTTACGCATAGAACAGTTTGTCCAGAAATCAGTACACAGTTAACTGTTCCACCTGACGTTAAAATTTTCATGAAAATATTACATATGAAAAAAATGCAATTATATGTTAATGATATTGAATATCTAGATATATTTCAAAGCCAATTATATCAATTAAGCTTTGTTAATGAAATTTGACTCTTGTTTTATCAGTTCCTCTGCCATGTATTGTTTCCAAATGGAGTGATTGGACAGCTGAGGATGCTACTGGTACATCATTTAGTTATAGATATGTTGAAAGGCCAGCTCTTAATGGAGGCAAAGAATGCCCAGATGACCTCATACGATCCAGAAAAGGTATGTAAGAGAGTATTTGATATCTGAGAAAACTGCTCTTTGCCATGCATCATAATTAACCAGGCCAAATTTTAACTCAGTCTCTTGGCAGTGGTTTATTGATAACAGTGGCTATGGATTGATTTACTCTTGTAATCTGTAATTGAATAAGGGAGACCTTTATGGTAATGTCCTTTGGGAATTTTCAGCTAGTTTTTGAATGTTTTTTGGTGAAATGAATCAGTCATTTACTGTTTTTGGACCGTTCTGTGACAGCAAATTTTTACTTTGTGATAGCTGTTAAAGGGAAATAAAAAAGCTCTGTTTGCTCTTAATCATAAAAATTGTGTTACTTGTTTTGTAACTTATCATGGATTTAAATTTACTGTTAAATGTTTTTGGGAAAATTAAAGATTATAAACCTGTTCCTTCTTGCCCACTTTTCATTTAACAGTTTTGGAAAGAAACAAGAACAGGCATTTCTCTAGCAAATGTGCTATCTAAGAATGAATTAATTACAGAAGTGAATATTTTGTCATTTTACTATTGAAAATCACTGTAGGGACAGATGTCAGGGTGGAGACTTATACATGTAGATTGTGACCATTCTTTGCATTGAAGATAGAACTTATACCTTCCCCCAAATATATGACATTCATATTTTTAGGAAAACTGCCATGTATTGTAAGTGACTGGACAAATTGGTCTGCCATGGATGGAACAGGAACTTCATTTAGAACCAGAATGGTTACCAGACCAGTATTGAATATGGATGGAGAATGCCCACCACTTATACAGTCAAGGAAAGGTGACTATGTTTCACATAGTTTTTTGTATTGACTAAGCTCAGATATAGGGTGTTTGGTTAAAAAGAACAGATACAATAAGTACAATATTTGGCACAATGTTTTTTGATATATGATGATTAAATTTTGAGTAATCTGAATTTGGACTTGGATGAAAATTTTGCTAAAAAATGAATGATATTGATGTCTTTGAAGGCATATTTTTGACAGACTATTTTTTAGTTTGTCTCAACGAAGTTGAGGGGGACTATTGGAGTACCCCAGACATCCGAGTCTACATCCGCATCCACATTTAGATATATATCTTGGTAACTATGAGGGATGGGATCATCAAACTTTGCATTCAGGTACATCTTGGGCTATCTCACAGCCTCCAAGAAAATTAAGTCTCTTTGACCTATATTTTCTGCTTGAACGACATACATCCTATTTCAGATACTGTGAAAGTACTATTGTTCGTGGGGTTCCAATTTTCGAGGATTTCGTGGGTCCCTTAAAACACGAAATTAAGTTCCCAACGAAATGCATTTTTTCCAAAAGGTTTGAATGCATTGAATTCGAAACCTCAATTTTAATTACCCACGAAATAGTGATAACTATGAAAACCACAAAAATTGATGTCCATGAATAAAAGTACTTTCACAGTACATGGTAGGATCATGTTAACTTGCACATGCATGCATCTCTGATGGTAGGTCAGCATCCTGGCAAAATTAGATCACTTTGACCTATATTTTCTGCTTGAATGACTTACATTCAAGTTGACGTGCGTGTTCAGATCTCAGTCACTATACATGGTAGAATCATGTAACCTGGCATATGCATGCATCTCTGATGGTAGGTCAGCATCCAGGTAAAATTAGGTCAACTTAACCTATATTTTCTGCTTGAACGACTTACATTCAAGTTCAGTCTGAGTTCAGATCTCAGCCACTATACATTGTAGGACCATGTAACCTTGCATATGCATGCATCTCTGAGTGTAGGTCAGCACTTAAGCAACATTAGGTCACTTTGACCTATATTTTCAACTTGAATGACTTACAATCAAGTTTATGTCAATGTTCAGATCTCAGCCACTATATATTGTAGAATAATGTAGCCTTGCATATGCATGCATCTTTGACAGAAAGTCAGCATCCAGGCAAGATTAGGTCACTTTGACCTATATTTTCTGCTTGATTGACTTGCATCCAAATTTACTGAAGAGTTCAGATCTAAGTCACTGTACATGTTAGGATCATGTAAACTTGCATATGCATGCACCTCTGATAGTATGTCAGCATCCAAGCAAAATTAGGTTAATCTGACAATGTTTCTAACAAGGCGAACTTTGTAATGTTTGATTACCTATGTTTTTAATTATTTTTTAGGCCCACTCCCGTGTATTGTTACTGATTGGACTGATTGGTTGGCTGTGGATGACACAGGATCATCATTCAGTTGGAGATGGGTAACAAGACCAGCAATTAATGGAGGAAAAGAATGTCCACCACTTATTAGAGGAAGAAAGGGTTAGTATGATTGCAGTCATAAAGAATACACATTATTATAAATAAAGCAGTGGACTTCAAGACTGAAAACAAAGTTTCAAACCCCTGTTCTAAAAATAGTTTAAGTGGTGACAATGTCTAAACTTCAAATCAGCAAACAAAGTTTTGAACCCCTGTTCCAAACATATTTCTCAGTGGTGACACCATTTTAACACAACAAATCTTAATCTAAATGTAAAACTGACAAAAAAATGATACTTTGCTCAGAATCCCCATATTATTATACCCCTGCTTGAAAAGTGGGGGGTATATAGTGATGGGGGTGTCCGTCCGTCCTTCTGTCCATCTTTCCGTCCATCCATCTTTTGTCAGTCTGTTACACATGAGGGTACCCATGTCTTATCTGCTACTCCTCCTGAACCACTCCACTGAATAGATTTTCATGAAACTTTAACACAGTCTTTGTGACATAATGTAGATGTGCACCTCCTATTTCAGAATTTGATTTGATTGATTTTAGGGGTTTCCCATAGCCAAACATGGACTTTGCCATTACATTACTTGTACACATGGGGGTACCAATCTCTTATCCGCTAATCCTCCTGAACCAACAAAAAGATTTTCATGAAACTTTAAAACAGTCTTTGTGACATAATGAAGATGTGCACTCCTATTTCAGAATTTGATTTGATTGATTTTTTGGGGTTTCCCATAGCCAAACATGGATGTTACCATTACATTACATGTACACATGGGGGTACCCATCTCTTATCCACTACTCCTCCTGAACCAATGAATAGATTTTCATGAAACTTTAACACAGTCTTTGTGACATAATGTAGATGTGCACCTCCTATTTCAGAATTTGATTTGATTGATTTTTGGGGTTTCCCATTGCCAAACATGGACTTTTCCATTACATTACATGTACACATGGGGGTACCCATCTCTTATCCACTACTGCTCTTGAACCACTGAATAGATTTTCATGAAACTTTAACACAGTCTTTGTGATATAATGTAGATGTGCACCTCCTATTTCAGAATTTGATTTGATTGATTTTTCATTGCCAAACATGAACTTTACCATTACATTACATGTACACATGTGGGTACCCATCTCTTATCCGCTACTCCTCCTGAACCACTGAATAGATTTTCATGAAACTGTAACACAGTCTTTGTGGCATAATGTAGATGTGCACATCCTATTTCAGAATTTGATCTGATTGATTTTTGAGGTTTCCCATTGCCAAACATGGACTTTGCCATTACATTACATGTACTCATGAGGGTACCCATCTCTTATGTTCTACTCCTCCTGAACCACTGAATAGATTTTCGTGAAACTTTAACAGAGTCTTTGTGACATAATGTAGATGTGCATTTCCTATTTCAGAATTTTATTTGAATGATTTTTGGGGTTTTGCATAGCAAAACATGGACTTAGCCATTACATTTCTAGTGGGTACCCATCTCTTATCCCCTACTCCTCCTGAACCAACTAAAAGATTTTCATGAAACTTTAACACAGTCTTTATGATATACCGTAGATGTGCACCTCCTATTTTAGAATTTAATTTTATTGATTTTTGGGGTTTCACGTAGCAAAACATGGACTTGGCCATTACATTACAAGGGGGTACCCATCTCTTATCTGCTACTCCTCCTAAACCACTGAATAGATTTTCATGAAATTTTAACACAGTGTTTATGACATAATGTAGATGTGCACCTCCTATTTTTAGAATTTGATTTGAATTGTTTTTAATTCCTGGAATCAAATAGGGGTGTGGGGGGTATTTATTAGTGAGCTTTGCTCACACTTTTTCTAGTTATTCTACTGCTGAAATGAATAAGATTTTTGAAACACATCAACCTATATACAGTTCTCCCTTGTTATACCACTCACTCCTATGTAATGGGGTCCCTCACTAATCACTAACGATTTTAAATGTCTTTTTTTCAAAAAGTTACATTGTTTCTTTGTAATTTATTCCTTCGATAAACTGGCATCCTCACTTATTGCCAAAATTATCCCTGGTCCCAAAGGTTGTGATATAATGAGGGTGCATTGTACATCTATATTTGTAAGTAATCAGGTCAGCAGAGTTGTTTGAGTAGATCATGCCAAAATAAGACTTACTTGACTCCTTTTCTGTTATGTTCTATTTTGATAAAGTTTTATCATTCATTGTCACCTTCAGCAATTTAACTTTGAATAGAAAGGAATTTTGGCTTTCAGTTGAAATGATGTTGATAATGAATCAATTTGATCTCACTATAACCTTGGGTATAAATGCTGTCACTTGATTTGGGATGTTCATTTGAATAATAGTTTACGAATAAAGTTTCAGCTGTCTTACCTATTGCCAGGTTGATCTTTTACTATTACTTTGATTCAATGTCCTTAATCCATTGTTAACCTTTTTAAGAAATATTTTTTGAAACCACTTGAGTTTAACTGCATTTTTAAATAATAACACAAAAACTTTTACAGAAATATTAACATTACATGAAAGTGATCAGTATGGCAGGATCTACTTATCCTGAAGTTTTAAGTAAATTTGATCACCTATTTGGAATTATTGTCCTCTGTATGTCAAAATTCAAATTTCTAACATTTTCCCCTTATATTTCAAAAAGTATTTAATGAGGTAAAGTTTGAATTAAAATAATTTTCACCGAGTAAAATCTATTAGGTTTAATTTGACAAAACTCTGATTAACTGTTGGAGTTATTGTCCATTTTGTTATCATATTTCTTCAGGCCCATTTTCCTTATTTTTGTATACCCTTGTGACAAAGTTATGGGCTAATAGTACTAGACTTGTTTGTTATTCTGTCCCTTCCATCATTGAGTAACAATTTTTTAGTTAATCTTGTACAGCAGACTTTTCATTCATTGCATATATACCCATTGTAATCACCAATTAGCCATCAATAATTTCATTCCTAAGGAATTTTGACAAATTATAAATTTGTTCTTTAATTAAGGTAGTAGACCTAGGTTAAGGGAGATAACTCTTTAAATCAGTAAGACGTTTGAAATAGTTAGTTTCATCAATGCTTTTTAAGCATTGACGTGAAAAAGAATAAAAAATCATCTATGTTACTCAGAGGCTTAGAATCTGTTTATGAAAATGATTTCAACAAACTCACCTGTGATTTTTAAGAGTTATGTCCCTTAACCTAGGTCTACTACCTTAATATAACATATGTGGATTATCAGATACATCAGCAGATATAGCCAAGCAACAAGCTAATGGAAAAAAGTCAAAGTGTCATTAGGTGCTCTATAAGGTAAAATAGAAATACATGTACCTATTATATTGAAAAATGGGTCTGTTTCAGTACCACTGCCACGTATTGTAACACCCTGGACAGACTGGCTGC
>MJUU01004453.1:554-18506 GCA_002080025.1 Modiolus philippinarum | reverse complement strand
TTAAAGACAGGATAACTTCCCCGAATAAAAGCAAAGGGATAAAACATGCATAACAAGTATGTAAATCACTCTTCTATCTCATCGCCGTCACATACGTAACAAGTATGTAGATTACTCTTCTATCTCATCTCCGTCACATGCATAACAAGTATGTACATCACTCTTCTATTTCATCTCCGTCACATGCATAACAAGTATGTACATCACTCTTCTATCTCATTTCCGTCACATGCATAACAAGTATGTACATAACTCTTCTATCTCATCTCCGTCACATACATAACAAGTAGGTACATCACTCTTGTATCTCATCTCCGTCACATGCATAAAAAGTATGGACATAACTCTTCTATCTCATCCGTCACATACATAACAAGTAGGTATATAACTCTTCTATCTCATCTCCGTCACTTACATAACAAGTATGTACATCACTCTTCCATCTCATCTCCTTCATATACATAACAAGTATGTAAATCACTCTTCTATCTCATCTCCGTCACATACATAACAAGTATGTACATCACTCTTCTATCTCATCTCCGTTATATGCATAACAAGTATGTACATAACTCTTCTGTCTCAATTCCGTCACATGCATAACAAGTATGTACATCACTCTTCTATCTCATCTTCGTCACATGCATAACAAGTATGTAAATCACTCTTCTATCTCATCTCCGTCACATGCATAACAAGTATGTACATCACTCTTCTATCTCATCTCCGTCACTTACATAACAAGTATGTACATCACTCTTCTATCTCACCTCCGTCACGTGCATAACAAGTATGCACATCACTCTTCTATCTCATCTCCGTCACATACATAACTAGTATGTACATCATTCTTCTATCTAATCTCCGTCACATACATAACAAGTATGTACATCACTCTTCTAACACATCTCCGTCACCTGCATAACAACTATGTATATAACTCTTCTGTCTCATCTTTGTCACATGCATAACAAGTATGTACATCCCTCTTCTATCGCATCTCCGTAACATGCATAACAAGTATGTACATCACTCTTCTATCTCATCTCCGTCACATGCATAACAAGTATGTACATCACTCTTGTATCTCATCTCCGACACATACATAACAAGTATGTACATCACTCTTCTATCTCATCTTTATCACATGCATAACAAGTATATCTTCTATATCATCTTCGTCACAGGCATAAAAAGTATGTACATCACTCTTGTATCTCATCTCCGTCACACGCATACCAAGTATGTACATCACTCTTCTATCTCATCTCCGTCACACGCATAACAAGTATGTACATCACTCTTCTATCTCTTCTTTGTCACATGCATAGTATGTACATCACTCTTCTATCGCATCTCCGTAACATGCATAACAAGTATGTACATCACTCTTCTATCCCATCTCTGTCACATGCATAACAATTAAGTATATCACTCTTCTGTCTCATCTTCGTCACATGCATTACAATTATGTACATCACTCTTGTACCTCATCTTTGACACATACATAACAAGTATGTACATCACTCTTCTATCTCATCTTTGTCACATGCATAACAAGTATGTGCATCACTCTACTATCTCATCTTCGTCACATACATAAGAAGTATGTACAAAACTCGTCTATCTCATCTTCATCACAGGCATAACAAGTATGTACATCACTCTCCTATCTCTTCTTTGTCACATGCATAGTATGTACATCACTCTTCTATCTCGTCTCCGTCACATACATAACAGGTATGTACATCACTCTTCTATTTCATCTTTGTTATTCTGAAGTCCCTCTTTCACTCTTATAATTGCCCTTAAAAGACCAACTACAAAACATCAAAATAATTTTATTCCTCAACTATTTAAAAAACATAACTTCATATAGTACCTGATCGTAAATATGGATTTTTTTTCACAGAAACAAATTGCAGCGTTCTGACCTATTTTATTACAATAGTTCTTTAGTTGTTTCAAACAACCTTTGTAATTTCTATGTTCGTAACTGATCCAGATGTTGTCCCCTAAGAAGTTAACTTTAACATATTTCAGTCTCAAATGTTTCCCTTAAATACACTTATCGATTTAAAGTAAATGTTATGAGTTGAGATTATTGTTTTTTTCTGTTTTTACGGCCATACAAAGTCTTAGAAACCTATCACTCCGGACTTCGATTACAACTGAATATTTCTAAAACTCTTTTACAGATTGATTCACCTGAAACTGATAGACACGAAAAAAGTGCTCTGCGGTAGGTCCAATTTTAAACTATGAATTACATATTAAAACGTCCTCTAAGATAGCCGTCGATTGGAACATATTTTAATACAAGACACCCTTGCATACAAAGATCGCTACAATACGGGAATTTTGAGTCGTGTTCATTCCGACAACATTTTGTGTATTATGCAAAAAAAAAATCAATACATCAATACCTTGGGATGGAATCACTGATTAATGAACACTGTGATTTATATTTAATCGATTTGTAGCGCTTCAGATTAATTGTTTTTCGTCAATTAAAATTTAGTTGAATAATTGTCATGCAGGACAAATTATAAGTACACTTCAATTTAGTAAATAGTTTGTTTTTAGGGGGTATATATTTATATTCAATGGGACTGGATTCCGATTATACTTCTCACTGGTATTTGAGGAGATCTTTTCCGCCTTCAATTACACAAGAGTTTCCATCTCGAAAGTCCCGTATTGCACAACAAAAAAGTAACAAATTTTATAATTTAAAGTACCGTGTTCATGGTAGCAACCAGCAAAAAGAATAATTAAACATCACCATATGGCGTGTTGTATTTTTTAAGACTCCTTGACCAGTTAATCGATAAGATATATTGAAAGCCTTGTATCGCTAACTAAATACCATTTGGACAACTGATTATTTCAAATTACTAAATACCGAAGTTACTGTGAATTTCATTTTTCATATGCGCATTTCGATAACTTATGTCTCTTCAGTGCAGATAAAATCTAAACGTTTGGAAGACCATAAACTCAAAGATATTTAAAAACTGAAAGAGAACAAATAACAAATTGATAAATACTTTCCGAGAAGATCTTTGAATGGGATTTCATATTGGGTTCAATATTAAACGAATTTCCCATGGCGGCCATTTTGTTTAGGTGGAGACTTGCCGGATATAATTAAAAAAGGGACCACTCAAGGACAATTGGGCCCCAATTTGATTCCAATTTGACCTGTGATTTCAAAATGGGTCTTGCAATGAAACTTTACGACGGACTACGGACGCTAAGCGATGGTAAAAGCTCACTCCGGTTATTGCTAGATGAGCAAAAAAAAAAAGTAACTACACGGTTATTTAGTATTCAATATGATAAAAATAGGCTATAATTTTGCAATCTCATTTCAGATAGCATCTCAAAAATAAATTACACATGTGTTTTCCTGTATCTATGTTTTCTACTTTTTAGTCCATTTGGTTCATTTGTGTGTGTTTTTTTTTTAATTTTGCTTAGAAAAAGCTATTATCATTCAATCATCATATACGTGCTCATTTATTTTAGTTCTGTATTTAACCTAATCAGATTAACGATTTACAGTTTATGGTTTTCGAAATGTTTTGAAAAACTCGTTTCACGTGCACTACTGAAAATGTAGTGTATGCTGTGGGCTGCAAACGCTGTAACATGATCTATGTGGGTGAGACTTGCCGGAGATTGGGTGATCGCTTTGTCGAACATAAACAGAGCGTCACCAATGGTAAGGATTGCCCAGTAGGTGAACATTTTCGGCGAGCTAACCACAGCATACTGGACATGCATGTAACTGTCCCTATAGAAACTAGTGCAGGTGAAAACAACGACAGTTCCTTGAACAAAAAATCATCCATTTTCTTGGAACTGCTAGACCCTTTATCATGAATGTTAAGAAGAAGTCTATTTTATAAAATTATTTATGTATTGAAGTTTAATATTTGCATAGTACAGATAATTAATGTTTTATCTCTCGTTTTTGAATAAGTTCAAGATTTGGCACGTTTTTTACAGGTAATTTCTGTGACAAGCCATCAGGTCTGCCTTCTCTCGTCATATCCATCTTCTTCTCCGTATTTAGCCCGGTAGTCCCCTAGTCGAAGGCCATATAGGCCGAAACGTTGGGCAGTATGCCCTCCCTCTCTTTTTTTAATTTGTACATTTTGTGTTTTTTATCTTTTAATCGTGGCCAACTATACGATTTTATTTTGTTTCATAGTTAATTTGTGGCCATATCACAACATATTTATATTTTTACATTATGCTTAAAGACTGAAACTTATGAATACAAATGTTTTGAGGAACAAATAGTAAATTACTACATCTATTTGGTTCAATATTTTACTCCGGTGACTTAAAAACAAATAACAAAATACCGAAGTTATTGTTAATTTGGTTTCTACAGATGTACATTTCTACAACTTATGTCACTTCAGTGCAGATCAAATCTAAACAACTCATGTCACTTCAGTGCAGATCAACTCTAAACATTTGGAAGTCCATTAACCAAAACACGTTTAAAAGATGATAGAGAACAAAATGAAAAACAATTAATCATACAGACAAAAAATCAAAGTTAAACACTTAAATTATAAAGAAGTCTGATAGAGATCAATTTAACAACATTTTCCATAAATAATCTACATGTACAAACTGAATACTATGCTCGATCAATATATTACTAGGGATTTTAAACAGTCTTTATCTCTAACGTTTGAAAACCATAAAACTATTTTGTTTGTTTTGTAGGGGTGTGGATAACCATCAAGTTCGAGTTCGAGTTAAGAGTTCGATTTAAAGTTCGAGTTAGAGTTCGAGTTAAAGTTCGAGTTACAGTTCGAGTTACAATTCAAGTTATCATTCGAATTCGAGTTAATATTCGAGTCAACTCGAAAAATTGATTATAATGTCAACTATCGAGTTGAATGTCGAGTTACGGACAAATCGAGGAATACTTAATAGATCTTAAGAAAATATGGTTTGTCAAATTTTGACAAGGATAGGACGCGCAATTTAAGTCGTTTTCCAGAGAATAGGTCCGAAATCAAGCCAGATACTTGTTTGAGAACTTCATTAGTAAGAAAGGTAGTACAATCAATCATTTTATCAGTTGAAATAGAAATATTAGTATATCATATTTGTAGCACGAGGTGCAGCCGAATGAAGTCAAAAAGTACGACGCCGCAAGGTCGTAATGTTCTTATTGACATTTTAATATATTTGTATATTTTTATTTTAATAAATTCTTATTTCAACCACAAAAATTTGTGTTCGGTTGGTAAAAATTCCCGATTATAAATTAGTCTGGTGAAAGGGATTCGTAGCTCGGCAAGAAACAAAATGAACAAGTCTTAGAACCAACTTTCACCACTTTCCAGGAATATATGTATATATATGCATGTTTGAAAATCAGCTAAAAAAATCATTCGTCGGTGAGAGTCGAACCTTTTTCATGAAATATGGAGAAAACAAGTTCGATGAATGTTACTATTCTCCTTGGAAAGGTTAACATGGATAGTAATAATTAAAAAAATTCATTTCTTACATGTCATCTTCATATTTCATATATAAGTTCTATCGGGATCATGTCAGATTAGTTTTGATGTATCGGTAATTTGGAACCGTTTAAACTGAATTTTGTTGAATGTAACCAAGGATCATCAAGGATCTCCGGATCATGTGCGTTAGACTTGGTGCAGTTGTAACCAGGCGCGGATCCAGGTAATTTGAAAAGGGGGTTCCAATTGAGAAGTGAAGAAAAATTTCGCCGAGCGTAGTAAGGCGCGAAAATTTTTGGGGTATTTCTTAGTAAAATAGCAGGATTCTCATTGAAAATACATGACTGTCCAAAAAAGGGGGGTTCCAACCCCCGGAACCAATCCCGCCCCTGGATCTTCCAATGGTAACGATATTTTTCGGCCGTTCCCTAATTTTTTGTTTGAGCAGTTTAGGGTCCTGAAGATTTTTGGCAGGGAAAACACATTTATAATTAATCCATTTGAAACAACGGGAAAAAATATGCACGTTTATTTTATATCAGATTTAAATAATCTTTCATGATTGGTGTAGAAGTGGTCAGGTGGTATTCATTAATCTATGGTATTTATTCTATCAGTCATTATCATGATATTGACCGGTCCCAATTTTCTGATAATGACCGGTAGCTTTAAATGTGCTTTATAAATTGAATTCACAACACATTTTAACTGAAGTGTTTAATGTGACTATAATAAAATTATAAATTGATTCGTTTAATTTAAAGATGGGTTGTTTGACGTTTTCATTGTAAAAAGAAGGGGGAAAAATATCGTATATTTTATGTGAGTGACTTTAAACAGGACATGTTTTTAAATGATGAAAAATAAAATGTAAATGTTCTTCAATAAAATAAACACAATAGTTACTTATATAGAGAGAATTATCACGCTATAGACTGCCCTTGGGATAGCTATATGGACTGACAAAATAAGTAACTATTATTTTAACTAGTATGTCAATTGTTCGAAGAACAATTTATAGGTCTATCCGGAAGTTATGTCATAATGCTCTCATTTCAGATTAACCGATTAAACTAAGACACTAAATATATATATACCTTTAATATGTACATTTATCAATATACATTGACGTAAAACGAAAGTTTTTGTTGTCCATGACACGTTGATATTGACCTGATTTTGAAAGAAACATCTTCCTGTACTTTTTTGTATTTAATACATTATTGTTACTATAATGGTATTAAGCGACAAGCAAAAGAAAACCGGAAATCGATTGTCGAAAATCAGTTTTTGGTCAATAGGTTCCAAACTGTTGGTTTAATCACCCTTTCCTTTGCTACAAATGTAGATCGTAACAGGACACACATTTTCTCCAGCATTTTTATCTACAGTAACTATCTATTACTGTTTTTGAATACATCCAATAGCAATGTCTCATATAAAGTTCAAAGTTTGTAGCAATAACTCGTATCACCTACACATGTTTGTTCAACGCAGAGGCCTCATATAAATATAAAGGTGACCTGAATTAATTGGACCGACCTCTCAATTGTTCTTGGGACAACTGTGGTTCTAGTTTTATCAGCTTCGCTGAAGTTTTCATCTGAATGTGCACAGCAAACGGTTGAAAATATTATATAAACACATTTTGCAGAACAATGATTTTAACACACGAAAAATTTGTTTTTATACTTACTAGTTTTATAGCAGATTTATGGAGTGCATACGTTTTCACAATTAAAAAATTTATTTAAGAATATGTTGAAAGATATTTTTCAATGTTGATAATTTTGATAAATGAAAAACTGGGCAGTTACTTATTCTATTTCATGATTTTCTACAAATTGTATTATTTTTATCTCAAAAATGTGCAGATGGTCATACAAACTGTTACACAAGGCTTCATATTTCCAAATAGTATTAAAATCACGTGATTAAAATACAGTATTAAAATATATATCGTCCATTTTGCTGCCATTGTTTTTATTTTTATCGCTATACCATGTAAGTGTTGTCATACATGTATTAGTGGCTGGGTTACAGAAAGTTCAAATGTAAGACACTAGACTTCACCGGGCAAAAGACCTCATCGGGCAACAGACCTCATAGGTCAAAAGACCTCATCGGGCAATAGATATAAGTGGTCAATAGACGTCATCGGTCAATAGACTCCATCGGTCAATAGACCGCACTGGTCAATAAATTCCATCGATCAACAGACCGCACTGAGCAATAGCCACTAGTATGTCAATTGTTCGATGAACAATTGATAGGTCTTTCCAGAAGTTGTGCCATAATGCTCTCATTTCAGATTAACCGATTAAACTAAGACACTATATATATATCTTTAATATGTACATTTATCAATATACACTGACGTAAAACGGAAGTTTTTGTTGTCCATGATACTTTGATATGAACCTGATTTTGAAAGAAACATCTTCCTGTACTTTTTTTGTATTTAATACATTATTGTTACTATAATGGTATTGATACTATAAAGCGACAAGCAAAAGAAAACCGGAAATCGATTGTCGAAAATCTGTTTTTGGTCCATAGGTTCCAAACTGTTGGTTTAATCACCCTTTCCTTTGCTACAAATGTAGATCGTAACAGGACCCACATTTTCTCCAGCATTTTTATCCACTATCTATTACTGTTTTTGAATACATCCAATAGCAACGTCTCATACCAAAGTTCAAAGCTCGTATCACCTACACATGTTTGTTCAACGCAAAGGCCTCATATAAATATATAGGTGGCCTGAATTAATTGGATCGACCTCTCAATTGTTCTTGGAACAACTGAGGTTCCAATTTTATCAGCTTCGCTGAAGTTTTCATCTGAATGTGCACAGCAAATGGTTGAAAATATTATATAAATAAATTTTGCAGAACAATGATTTTAACACACGAAAAGTTTGTCTGTTTCAATACTTACTAGTTTAATAGCAGATTTATTAAGTGCATACGTATAATATCACAAAACATGTTTAGGGAGTTTTCTAAAATAACCCCCTCCCCTGATAACGAAACGACCCAAGACGGATACAATCACAACTTCAACAGAACTACAAAACCCCACCAAATTTCATCAACCTACACTTACCCACTTAGACACCTCTGTGAAAAGAAGAAAAAAATATTTTTACAATTTTACAATCCCAATAATGTCTATCCGTTGTACCGGATAGACCTTAATAACTATTATATAAATATTGGATAATTTCGGAGTCGTGGTGCCCAATATGTTTTGTGTTGGTACGGGATTTAGGTATCGTGTTTTCGTCCTTCGATGTGATTTACTTTTCATTTCCTTGAGAATCAGTCAAAATTTAAACTCTTTCGAATCCTTCCATTGTTTTTTTTTCGAATTTTATACAAGAACGAGTGATGCATTAAAAAAAGTCTCTACAAAAAATTCCGATTTAATACAAAAACATGGCTGACAGAGCATGACATAGTTTAACATTGGACCCTATGTTGGAAAATTGTCATTATCGGTTCTGAAACACTCTAAGCAAATTTATCTACAATTTACTGAATGGTTTGTGGAAGATCCTTTACAAAAGATTGTTCATTTTTAGCTCAACTTGCTATAGCCATCTGCTTCTGCTGTCACTTGGTGTCCGCCTGACCGTCCGTCCACGTAACTTTTTTTTCAAAAATCTTCTCCTCTGAAACAACTCAGCTAAATGAAACCAAACTTGGCCTGAATCATCACCATGGTATGGCATCTCAAACTTGTGTTTTTCAGTCCGAAACAACGTGGCTGCCATTGCCAAAAATGCCCCTAAAAATTAAACAGGGGGCAATTACAGTTTTTGACAAATAAATCAAAAACCTTTGCAGATATCATCCGACATGTGGAAAAAATGGTCGGCATGACAAGATCTACCCATCTTCAATTTTTGAAGAAGATCTGATGATCCATACAGTTATTGCACCTGTTCCGTAAAATTTTTAAAATTTTATGCTTTTTTATTATTTTTTATTGAAAACTATAACAGATAGTAGTAAAGTATTTTTGCAGAAATGTTAAGCATATCAAGATCTACCAACATGAATATTTTGAAGAAATTTCAAATGCCTAGATAGGAGTAATTGCACTTCATTGGTCAAATTTTTCGGGAATTTATACCTTTTGTCATATGTTCTAAACACAATTTAAGATAGAGGTCAAGTTTTAATTGCAAAAATGATCAGCATGTCAAGGACTACCTATTATTGAATATAATCAAATTATTCGGGATTTAAAATACTTTGTCTTTTATTTTCAAAAATAATTTGAAATAGAGGTTAAAATTAAATTGCAAAAATGTTCAGCATATCAAGGACAACATTTTAATGAAATGCCGGCCAGCGGGGAACTTTGTTTAACATTTAACCCTTTTGGAAATATTTTGTAAGATTCTCGCTCAAAAACTACTTGGTAATTGGAAGCAATCTTGGTCACAATAGTCTTAAATTGACAACTTTGAAAAATGTGTCCGGCAAGTCTGCATCACATTAAATATGGCCGCCGCGGGGAGCATAGTTTAACATTACGCCATGTGGGAAAGCATTCAAAGACCTGCTCCTCTGGAACAACAAAGCCAATTGAATCGAACTTGTTCACAATATTCCTTGGTCTCTAATTCGCCTTTAAAAATGTCTGACAAGTCTGCACCTCCTCCCAGTTTCCCAACAGGTGGGAACTTAAGTTAAGCATTTGACCTTATGGATTAACATGTTGCAAGTTTTTTTTTTTTTTTTTTTTTTTTTTTTTTTTAAACTATTAGGCCAATTGGAAACAAACTTGTAACTTAGTTGCCCCCCCCCCATCTTTTCAAAAAGGTGACCAGTAAGTCTTCACCATATCCAAAATCGTTGCCATCAGGAAATATAGTTCAAATTTAAAGCAAATAACATCAAGGTCTTTTCAGGTACTTGAAAAGGAGGCCCTTTATTATAAGGTTATTTGGACTGTCTCATGATGTCGGCTATGACCAAGGTGGCCTCTAGTTTTTTATATTGGACAAACTTGCGTATCTTGGACAAGTATAATCTTCCTGTTAGAGACTTCAAATATCTTAGAACGCAGTATTCTTGGGAAACGATGTAGATTTTAATTGAAACCGGATCTCGGGATGTCAGCTCTTGACCATTGTTTTACTTCGAAAGTCTCAATACTCTTTGGATTGAAAACAAAATCTGTATATATTTTTTTCTTAGTCCGTTAAACTAATTTTTATTCCACAGTACGGAAGTATGAAAAAAGAAATTCGTGTTTGTTATCACTTAGACAACTGAAGAAGTATGCATGGATTTCACTGAACTTCTGTTAATTAAATTTAAATTTAATTATCTTTTCATTTTAGATTGCATGTTCACACTATGTCATGTTGGTCCTCTATGAAATGTGATTTCCTGTGCCGGGTACTGTTATTTCACGTTTTGTGCAGAGGTTAAAAACCAGGGACAAGACATCCAACTATTTTGATGATCTTTGATGAGTTTTCAAATCTACTTAAAGACATTAAGTGACTGAATGGCTTCCAGAACATTCACTTATATGTCAACGATGCAAAAAGAAAATTTGGTAATGATACAATGAGGAAATAAAGCACAAAATATGGAAGGGCCCAAGGAATTGAAACATTTTTTCTAAACATCCAAACGACACTTTATTAACCTATACTGACTACACAAATCCATCCTTTACTCAAATTTGTGTTGCCTTAAACCCATTTGAAATATCAGTAAACACTATAATTTATTTCTTTTTATGTTTTTCATTATTTAGTGGTACTGTGATTTCTCGTGCTATATTTGATATGGGTTAATACTGTTATTTCCTGTGAATGTCTTAACAAAATACTACTACTTATTAAATTTCTTTTTACCTTACGGATGAGATGTATTCATGGTATTACTGAGATACAACGAAACAAACATGTAATAAGAAAATTGAGCATCTAATTGATCGCCACAAATCAAATGAACAAAAGGTCAAACTATTAACGTCATCAGGTGGAAACCACCGGAAAAATTGTAGACGGCAATGTTTCTGACTTTGTATAGGCATTTCATAGGAAATTGCGCGTTAAACCGGTTTTATGGCGCGCCGAAACTCCCGCACCCTTTACAGTAGTGTCATCGTAGCATACTTTTCCTTTTAAGTTGGTTTTTGAAAAACTTGTGGTTTTAAAAACTAATATAATATATTTTTTTTTTGAATCGGCAAAGGATTTTTGAATATCTTTGAATCGTGATTTTAGTTTATCACGAGGAATATTATAAATATACTGCCAGCAGTGGAGGTTGGTATGTACATGCTAGATTACCACATGAAGGACAATTATCTCCTGAAACGTTTTCAAGGATGATGTCCTTTCCTGAGTGTAGAATATCCACGGGGGTCACTTCAAGTAGAATTGGGTACAGACCTAACACTGGCATTTTTAAAATATCCCCTTTTCATAAAATGCCCTACACAAAACATCGACCCATTCATATAGTAAATCTTAAAGTTAATCAGACCAACTGTATAGTAAAATTAGTAATTGGAGGCAGGAAGCCATTTATTCCACTGCAGGAATTTACTTAAACATCAAATAATGATAAATATTTCATATATTACAGCAAACACCGGGGATTCTGGTCATTTGTTGTCTACTTACATTTGATTTTCCTTCCGTAGTGCGACAGTGTTTTACCAGCAGACTAGGCTCCTTGAGCTAGCCGGCAGTTTAGCTGCGAGCACTCTTTGACCCATCTTTCAAAATTACGTTTTGTCCCCCCCCCCCCCATTTTTCTTTTCTAGATTGTGGTCATGGAGTTAGTAGTCTACCTGTATGGGTTTTATTCGTATGTTTATTCTACGATAGGGAAACGGGACAGAGAAAGGGGAGGTTTGGGTACCCATAAACCGGTTTAACCCTACCGCTGGCTTTTGCTAGTGCCGGTACCAAGTCCGGCTGTCCCGAGTTCCTATCGTTGTTTATGTTTGTCTTTTGTATTTTTATTGTGGGTTTTTTTCTTGTGCAGTTCCTATTTACTTTCTGGCATGTGGCTATGTTTTTCGGCCATTGTAGGTGTTTCCTGTTATCTTTTTTATTCCATTTTACATGTACATGATGTCAATAATTACAACACATTCATTTTCATGTAGTTTACAACTGCGAAATACAGACCCATTCAAACGGCACGTCACGTCTGTATATACTAGCACCTCTATATAGAAAGTGACCCCCGTCAGTTTATCTAGCATACCACCAAACAAGTTGTGTTTGTGAAACACTACATATGTCCCAGATTCCGATTTTTACCCCTTTTTGACCCCTATGACCTTGACCTTTGACCTTTGACCTAATTTTTTTTGCATATTTATGTTCCTCTTGACTAGACCTATACACTTGCCAAGTATCAAGTCTACCTTATATAGTTCAAAAGTTATAGCCAAGGTTAAAGTTTCGGACGCACAGACAAACAGACAGACAGACAGGACAAAAACAATATGCCCCCTGATACTCGATCTGGGGGCATAAAAAGAACATCAGAATTTGTCATATTATGCATAGAATATTCACATTGTGAAACTGTGTTGATACCGAAAAAGTCGATCACAGCCAGAGATATGCCTTAAAGATGGGTTGCATACCGAAATAATACCCACTCTCTTAAAAATCAAATAAAATAAAACTTAATATGGAATATAATAATACTGAATATTGTCTAAATCGTTTTACACGTGCTTTTCACGTCGGGAAGTCAACGGAACATCCAAATAAGGGTGTAAAATCAAAATATTAAGAGTTCTTAATTTTCAAAAAAAAATTCAAATGTCAAACTTGAATCCAAATGATTCATTGAATGACATTTATGTATTCAGTATAGATGAATTGCTTGATTGTGATTCGGATTTGAAAACTTTTGAAACTCTATTTTATATTAGGTCAATAAGTGGTGTGTTCGATCAACCTAAAATGTTTCATGCTATTTTTACAATATACAAATGAGTATGACAAAGTTGATTTATCATACACGAAGCAATCACATGAAATCACAGTACAAAACACAGAAAATAACAGTACCACTTTTAAACTTACCACGCGAAATCACAGTACCATTGCAAGATTACCCGACTCAACATATCGATTCGATTCAAATCTATAATAAAACATATCGAAATTGATATCAAATCATGCATTAGGACAGATAAATGAATTCTATAAAGGGTTTCATGCATTGTTTAAACCATCACACTATTTTATTTGTTTTTCGGTAGGAAACATTTACACATTTCAGTTTACGTTCGATTTTCAAAGAAGTAATATGATATACCATTTTACATAAAAATGTTTTCTTTTTAATTCATCATGAATTTGTTGTGAAATGTTCATTAAAGTAATGTTTTTACTTATAAGCCCCTTATAAATCCCTTAAACCTGATAATTTTACACTAGTAATCAAACTTCGAAAATCACCTAATGCACAAAAAGCGAAATAACAGTACCCGGCACAGGAAATCACATTTCATAGAGGACCAACATTACATAGTGTGAACATGGTGACCTAAATTTTAACTGGCGAACACAAGACAGCTTCCATCATGAAGATAAAATGTAGTCCTTGAAATGCTGAATATGTTTTGCATTACAACTTAACGTCTACCTCAAATCATTTTCGAAGTAAAAGGCAAAATGTATAAAATTACGAAAAATTTGACCAATAAATAGTAATAACTCCTCTATCGGTATTCAGACTTTCTTCAAAATTTCCAGGTGGGTAGATCTTGACATGCTGAACATTTTGCAATTTAACGTTGACCTCTATCTGCTATAGTTTCTTTGATAAAAAATAAAAAATATTAAAATTTTGAAAAATTTCCGGAAAAAGGGCAATAACTCAAAAACTGGTGATCAGATTTTCTTCAAAATTGCAGGGCGGGTAGATCTTGCCATGCTGATCACTTTTACTTCGTCAGATTTTTTTATATCTGTAACGGTTTTCGAGTTATTTGCCAAAAACAGCAATTTACCCCTATGTGCTATTTTTAGTAACGGCAGCCATGTTGTTTGGTCCTTGGATTCATCGGATACAGTTTTGAAACAGGATACCCTGATAATGATTCAGGCCAAGTTTGGTGAAAATTGGTTCAGTGGTTTCAGAGGAGAAAATTTTTGAAAAAGTTTACGACGGACGCCAAGTGATGGCAATAGCTCACATGACCCTTCGGGTCAGGTGAGCTAATTTCTATGGGGTCCCTATGATAAACTATGTTCCCTGCTGCTGGCCATCTTGGATGAGGTACAAACATAAAAATCACAAACTTTAATGAGGACAAACCAGGAACTATATTATTGTGTTGATGTTTTGGTCCTATTGGATTGGTAGTTTTAGAGAAGATCCTTGTATGCATTTCCCGCAGGGTCGCTTTGTCAAACTATGTTCCCTGCCGGAGGCCATCTTGGATGAGGTATGAGCTTAAAGATCACAAGCTTTCAAGAGAACCACCTAAAGACCACTGTAACCAAGTTTTGTTCCAATTGGCACCGTAGTTTCAGAGAAGATCTTTGAATATATTTGCCATAGGGTGCTATGTTAAACTATGTCCCGTGCTGGCCACTATCTTGGATAAGGTACGAACATAAGAATAACAAACTTTAAAGGGGACCATCCAAGGACTATTGTGACCAAGTTTGGGTCAAATTGGTTAGGCAGTTTCAGCGGAGAAGACATTTGTCAAAATCAAAATCACAGTAACTTCGGTATTTAGTTATTTGTTACCACTGGGTCGATGCCTCTGCTGGTGGACTGTTAGTCCCCGAGGGTATTCACCAGCCCAGTAGTCAGTACTTCGGTGCTGACCCGAAAGCCGATTCTATTTGGAACCTTACAATATCTAATTTTTGTAAATTTTGTTGAAACTAAGGAGTATCTCCCTCATGCAAAGCTCTTTCCTTCGCTGATTTTGGCTTTCTATTTAGATCATATTTGGTAATTTGTTCTCACATCTTTGACTTTATGGTCTTCCAAACGTTTAGATTTTATCTGCACTGAAGAGACATAAGTTGTCGAAATGCGCATATGCAGAATCAAAATCACAGTAACTTCGGTATTTAGTTATTTGAATGCATATCCCATAGGGTCGCTATGTTAAACTATAATCCCCGCTTGTAGCCATCTTGCATGAGGTACAAACGTAAAATCACAAACTTTCAAGGGGACCATCCAAGGACTGTTGAAACAAAGTTTGGTTCCATTTAGATCAATAGTTTCAGAGCAGGAGATCTTTGAATGCATTTTCTATGGGGTCCCTATGTTAAACTGCTGCTGGCCATCTTGGATGAGGTACAAACATAAAAATTACAAACTTTGATGTGGAACAACCATAAACTATTGTGTTCATGTTTGAGTCCTATTTACTAGGTAGTTTCAGAGAAGATCCTTGGACGCATTTCCCATAGTGTCCCTATGTCAAACTATGTTCCCTGCCGGAGGCCATCTTGGAAGAGATGTGAACATAAAAATCACATACTTTCAATGGAACCACCTAAAGACCATTGTGACAAAGTTTGGTTCAAATTGGCTAAGTAGTTTCAGAGAAGATCTTTGAATACATTTCCCATAGGGTCCTATGTTAAACTATGTCCCGTGCTGGCGACCATCTTTGATGAGAAACGAACATAAAAATCACAGCATTTCAAGGGGACCAGCAAAGGACAATTGTAACCAAGTTTGGTTTTTATTGGCTTAATGGCTGGAGAGGAAAAGACCTTTGAATGCATTTCCCTTATGGTTCCTATTTTAAACTATGCTCCCCGCTGGGGGGACTCATCTTAGATGAGGTGCCAACATTTACAATGATCACAAACTTTAAAGTAGACACTCAAAGGACTATTGTGACCATGTTTGGTTCCAATTGGTTGGGTAGTTTCAGTGGAGAAGAACTTTGAATGCATTTCCCATGGGGTCTTCCCCTCTGGCGGCCATCTTGCATGAGTTACAACCATAAAAATCACAAACTTTACGGGGCCACATGAGGACTAGTGTGACGAAGTTTGGTTCCAATTGGCTCAGCAGTTTCAGAGGAGAAGATCTTTGTATGCATTTCCCATAGGGTCCTATGTTAAACTATGTTCCCTGCTGGCGGCCATCTTAGATGAGATGCGAACCTGCTGGAATTATGAAGAAATTAGAGTCCTTGAATACCTAACACTTTATCTCAAAGAGTTTTTGAAATAAAAGTAAAAACGTATAAAAATCGTGAAAATGGAAAGAAAAGTGGCTATAACTCCTATGTGGGTTGTCATTTTTTCTTCAAAATTGCGGGACATATAGATCTTACTATGCTGACCATTTTTGTAATTAACAGTTTACTTCCATCTTCCACAATTTTCAATATATAAGACAAAAAGTAACCAAAAATGTAGACATGCTGACCATTTTCACCTAGTTAGATATTTGATACCTGTAACAATTGTCGAGTAATTTACAACAAAAAAAAACCGGCAATTTACCCTATTTTCTATTTTTAGAAACAGCGGCCATGTTGATTGTTCTACGGACATAAAAATCACAGACTTACAAGTGCATACCCTAGTAATGATTCAGGGCAAGGTTGGTTAGTATTTGCCAAGTAGTTGCAGAATAGAAGTTCTTGGAATAAAAGTTATACAGACGGACCGACAGACGACGGACGCCGAGAAATGGCAGAAGCTCACGTTGACTTTGGCCATGTCAGCTAAAAGTGAATTACTGGATGTGCAAAACAAAATATTCATTGTTCCGATAACAAGAAAATTATAAGGGCTAACATCTCTGCCGATCACCCCCAACAATCCCTGTAATATATATGGTATGATTCCCTGATAATTTGATTCAGAAAACATGAGGACATTTGTCAAGGGGGGGGGGGTCACTTCAGGTTGAAATGGGTACAGACCTGCCACTACATTTTGAAAATTCCCGGTTACATATAGTTCTGCAACAAAATATCGACCATTTCATATGTTAAACAACCCAAGTGAAAAGTACTTGTAATAGACAATGACCAAATACCGAAGTTGTACTGTGAATTTAAATTCTGCATATGCGCACCTCGACAATCCATGTCTCTTCATTGCAGACAAAATCCAAACGCCTGGAAGACCACAAAATCAAAGATGTTTAAAAACTGACAGAGAACAAATAACCAACATGATCCAAATGTCAAGCCAAAATCAGCCAAGGACAGAGCTTTCCATGAGGTAGATACTCCTTAATTTGCAAACAAATTTACAAAAATTTAGATATTGTAAGGTTCCAAATAGACTCGGCTCTCGGGTCAGCACCGAAGCACTGACTACTTGGCTGGTGAATACCTTTGAGTGGCATCGACCCAGTGGTAACAAATGACTAAATACCGAAGTTACTGTGAATTTAAATTCTGCATATGCGCACCTAATCGGCACCCAGACATATCGGTGGGG
>MJUU01004452.1:4539-14558 GCA_002080025.1 Modiolus philippinarum | reverse complement strand
TTGATTGGAGGAATATCTGGTACACTCTACATACATTGTAAACAGATTAATTCCCGAGAATTCGTAATGTTGCCAATCTCTTTAATTATATGTCTCTGTGATAACAGAACTAATCACTCGGCCATCAAGTGAATTAACGTCTCTTTTTCTCAAAGTCATTTAATTACACACCATGAAATAAAACGGGCAACAGGAACACCTAGAGTCGCATCAATCTGCTAGGGAACTACACAGGAAAAACACAAATACGTTACAACGATAGGAACTCGGGACAGTTATCCACGTTATACCATTGGGTACGGAACGACCTACTATGATGATTGTAAAAACGACCCAGCAATGTTTTATTACGGGATCGTGGAACATACTTTACATTGTTCTAACTTTAGACCAATCAAGGAAAAGAAAACCATTTATTTCATTTGCGATTGTAATTTTTAGCCCATACAAGTTCAGAAAGTATTTACCCCAGGCTAACTTCCGGCGACTGATTATTTATACCGGCTCCCGGGGGAGCCGGTAATGACGATCAAGTTTGATATGAAATATCACAAAAGACGATGAGAGATAACTCCAAATGTATTGTAAAATCATTTGTTCTTCCCTTACAGTTAGCTTGGTATTTATGATATTTATTACCACTAGGCCGATGCTGCGGCTGGTTCCCGAGGGTATTTGCAAGCTTAGTAGTCAGTACCCTTGAAAAAATAAACGATTTTATTTGGTAGCTGCAATATCAAAGTTTTGAAAAGTTTGTTTAAACTTAGGGAGTTAACTATTTCCTATGCTAATTTTGGCTTTTTATTTAGATTCTATTGATTTATTTGTTTTCTTTCGGCCTTTACACACATTTCGGTTTATGGTAGACTTTAGTATTCGATTTGATAACTTATACGTCATTGTCTGAAACATTTAGAATCAGTAGTAATCCTGTAAAGATACTAAGATACATGTAGATCCCGAAGTCGTTGGAAAATTGCTACACAGAAAGGCAGAAAGGAAAATTATTGTCTGCAAATATACAATAACATACATTATACCACAATTAATTAAAAAACGTATTTAAAGTATTGAAGAGTCACAGGGTCAAAGAAAATCATAAATGAATCAAGGTTTTTCATTTTTTTAAACATTAAATTTTCATATTTTACTGTCGTCAACTTTCAGGTTATAAATAAGGCAGATTTTGTCATAACATTGGTATCCTTTATGCATCAATCCGATTCATTACAACGATTAATACATGGCAAAATCCGTATCACATGACATATCATCCCGAGTTACCAACATCAGCCCGAGGGCCTCTTGCCCGAGGGATGATATTGGTCGAGGGATGATACGGCAAGTGATACGGATTTTGCCATGTATTATACAGTTTATCATTTATTTAAACAGAGGACTACTTTTAATCCCAAAAATACTGCCAAAAATTGAAATTGGTAAAAGAAAATGCATGTATTTTGAAGAAGAAAATTTCAATATAGGCGGAAAGTACTGTAGGTGGTTGGAATAAAATCCAACTTGTAAACATGTAAGGGAAAAGTTTCGCTAGTTTTTAAAACTGATCCTCACAAAACAAAAAAATCCCCCCCAAAATTTTTTGTTACCTACCAAATAATTTTTTACCCCTCCAAAAATTTTTTTGCCCCCCCCAAATTTACCCCAATTTTTTTTTACCCCCCAATTTCTTTTTAATAAATAAGTCGAAATTGAAAAAAAAAGTTTTTGGAAAAAGGGTACGATACAGGGCTAGCCATGCGATAAAGGGTGTGTGATAAAGGGTAAGCCATGCGATAAAGGGTATGACGTCATAGTGTGAATACGGAACGAAAGTCATGCACTTCAAAACGTCTGTATTTATTACTAAACATATGATAAATAGTCAGTAAGAGTTTATACCTTGTGACATGCCGACAGTCTGTTGTGATATATCCGAACAAAAGCACTGAATGAGACATCTATTAAAAGATTTAATAAAATATATGATGCTGCGAAGCTTTTGCAATAAAACTCAATGGACGGCATTGATCGACTGTAATTTAAGGTAAAACATATGTACATGTACATTAATCCAAACATAATAAAAAACAAGATTAGCTTTTGAAAAAAGCTGAGGTCATTCGTTTGGCATTTTTAAATAAAGGAATTTTTTTTATATCTAAAAATTATGCACTACAGAAGCGTTGTTTCATAGATTTTTATATGTCATCTTGAAAGATGTTGCAACCAAAGCTTAGTTTTTATTTTAATCCTTCACCAGTCAGTAAAATGAAGTATCCAATCTGAAACATTGAAATGAATACATAACCTTTAGAATATATATATGTGTGTAAGGTGAAAGACTTTGGAGGATTCTTGTTAAGTACCGTAGAATGATCTTTGAAATTTTCTTTTGTTTAAAGTAGAAAGTTGTATTTTTCCATAGGTTTCAATGTAAATTTGCCTCTTAGAATATCGTGCATGAGAATTAAACACAAAAATAACTTTTATTCAGTAAGTGACATGTTTAGTATTAATCCATTCAGCAGTTATGTAGAATATTGTGATTGCACTTGGCAGAAAGTTGTATGTGTTACAAAGTTAATTGCTGGTAGATATATTTAATGACGGATGTGTATCAGAGTAACAACACTTAATGAACATTTACGTTTTAGTTGGCCTGAATTTAGTGATTGCCTAAAGATTTTCGTTTGTGCTTCTATGTTGATCTAAGTTTTCTGCTGGAAAGCATATTTGAGGACGAGTCAGCCTCAAAAGTAAAAGGCTTGGTCACTACCTCATAATGAACTTTATGCTATTATTGGTTTTAATCCTAGTCAAGTGGTTTTGTACAGATATATTGTATGTATATTCCATAGGAGCCTACTTTAAACTATAGTTCTCCGCAGTCGGCTAGTTTAACCAAAGTTGATGAGCACCTTATAAGAAGTGAGTTTTATTGTTGTAATCAATTTAGTGGTCGATGTATTTAAGATAGCATATTATAAAATGTTTTATGTTAAACTTTTTCTGTGTGTGGCCATCTTGGATGACAATTAAGAACCAACGTTACATATTTGGTGAACACCTAAGAAGGAAGCAATTTTAACAAGATTTGGTCATCACAACATTATGAATGGTAATTGTAAAATTTGCTGAACACAAGACTACCTTGTCTGGACGAAATGTATGAACATTTTGCCAATACCTGATAAGGAACATTCATGTCATGTTTGGTTGGAACATGTTTTGTTTTTTAGTTGAAGTTCAAATATAAAATAGTGAAGGTCACATTTAAATATACAAACTGGCTTTTAAAGAAAAGTGGTCTTTGAATGCAGGTTCACTTATAATTAGATTTCTGCTAAGGAGTCCTCTTAAATTATGTTATTGCTTAGTTGCGGTAACTATAATGCAGGTTTAACTGTATTTTGGCAGACACTGAACCGATGGATGAAAAGAAAATACATAAGCTTATAAGATTATTAGACTTCAGTTAGGCTATTTGAGCTTGATTTGCTTTAAATGAAAGAAAGAGATTATTGATATGATTCTTTAATTAAAGAATGTCAACAAGTAAAAATATATATACATCAAAACCACAATTAAAATTTACAATAATGCAAAAAAAATGTTAAATTTTTTTTTTAATTTGGTCTTAAATTTATCAATATTTTTATAAAGTGAACATAAATCAATATTTCTAATAAAAGTTCCCTTGAAGTAATATTGAATATAATAAACATTTACATGATGTAGTTTACACAATGACGTTAATTTAATCAACAAATAGCTCAGATTCGTAAAGTACAATTTTTTTTTATTATTTGAATTCCAAAGATAAATATTTATGCTTAATGTCAAATAAAGATCCAAAAATTATTCTAAGTACTGCAAAATTCATACATGACAGTGTATTTGCTTACTGAAATATTGTGTATTGTCTACTAAATTTCTTCATTGTTTTCATTGTATTATTGCATTGCTTTATTTCATTGTCAAACCCATTTTATGATGTGGTTGAAGAATAAAAAAATTACGTTATGCTAACACAAACTGCCTCGAAATTATATCATTTACTTTGTTAATATAAATGTATCTGTAATCGTAGTACCACCTACATTGCTCAGTATAATGAGGTCAATGTATAATGTTTAACCCGACGTAATATTGATATCCGCATCAGTGTATAAGGTCAATGCATGTTCCACCTTAGACTTGCACACATAACACATACAATGTATTTGATTAAGTTTATCAGTCCTATCTACACAATTTATGTACATTAGTTTTCCAAAGGAGGTTTTTGTTTACATTGCATTTTTATTTCATTTTTATTGTTAATTGCTACTATTAAAGCTTTTGGGGGACGATCTCATAACACAAAAATTAAGATGAATTCTTATTAAAACTATTTTTTATTAAAAACTATTCTACAGCAAATGAAAAATCTTCTATATTTTGCATCAATTTATCGATATTTTCATTCAATGAAAAGCTAATTCATATATCAGATAATAAACAAAATACCCAAATTGTTCCAAGGTCGGAAAACAGAATACACATAGTACCCATATTGTCAAACAGTGTAAAGTGAATATTCACATCAAATTCAACATGTGCTGCAACGTTACTACAGATCTAACTTTTTCATATCTAATAGCATCTACATATTTCATTTGTTTAATTTATACAACGGCTTACTTCGTGGTATAGTCTCATCGTAATATATCAAGTTCAGTATATATATTTTTTTTAAATGAACACTTCATCGTTAGTGAAAGGAACAATTCAAATCAAGCGTCTGTGTGAAAAACTAAAATTATACAGAAAGATATAGACACTTTAAACGTTTTAAGGTGTAACACAACTAATTCCGTCTCCCATTGCCTTCTATGTTAAATTGCACATGTTTCTGCGTTCGAAGAATTTGTATCTGAAGTTCAAACAAAATGACACATGTCTCATCTGAAAGACACATCTTTCGGTAAACTATCATGAAAAAATGAACCGACCTTAACTGTAATATAAGAGAAAACTGGTTCCCGGAAGGTCACAACCTTGGGATAGGTACTTCCTGTCTGTGTTTTCACGGGAAAAATACCTCCGCTTTCAACTTTGATAAAATTTTAAATTTTCAACGAAATGGTATAAATTTAGACTGAAAAGAATCTCTATTGAATGCTTTCTCAATTTAATTCATAATGACTAGTCAACCTTTTCAATCTACGACACTATTAATACTTCCTTGGAACTATGTTGTCTCAAATAAGGACTATACTCACATATGTGCCTGACTGGGTTCCGAATTAGTTGTGTTACACCTATAACAGAAAAAAATTCCCTCCAACGCTCTTGTATCTGTATATTTTTCATCTTTGGTGTGTATGCAAGAAAACTACAACTTTATTTTATGCATAAGTCTATATTTACAAAATTTATGGACAAATTTGCAAACGGTGCTTCCAGTGCTTTTGCACTTGGATTTAACAAAATTCCGACTTCTGTGCTATAGACCTTGAAACTGTTACAGACTGCTATTTTGACACTTAAAGCGCATCTGACTTACAGAAATTAATTTAACAAATCATATGAAGTTGTTTAAAACGTGTAATTTGTGTTGTTTCATGATTAGAAGCATGTTGATCATAGGCCGGGTACCCCCTCCCCCCTTTTCGAGAAAATGCAAATATCTGTGAATCTGCTCACTATCTGCAAAACTGTTATNGTTTTATTTGTATGTTTATTATACTATAGGGAAACGGGATAGAGGAAAGGGAGGTTTGGGTACCCATAAACCGGTTTAACCGTACCGGCTATCCCGAGTTCCTATCGTTGTCTATGTTTGTCTTTTGTTTTGTCATTTAATTGTTTTTGTACAGTTCCCTGATGGATTGTGTCATGTGATTGTAATCGATATAACAGTGGTTTGTACCGGTCTGTTATATATAAGTTTGGGGAAAGTAGCTCACTTATGAAATAAATAAAACGCAAAATAAAGTTCCAAATTATAATAAGGAAATGTCCAACAAAATAATAATATCAACAATACACACGGAACAATCCGCATAAAACATATAAAAATGATAATATGAGGAAGGTGCAACCTCAAAAGCGAGCGAAGAATAAAGGAGAGACTCTCAAATGACTGTATTGCTCACAGACCATGACCGACATCATAAACACATCAGTTTAAGAGATCATAATGGCATAAATTTCTTATTAGGGTCCGATGAAAAGCCTCTTTTCCCATTGATGGATATATTGAATTTTGAGCATGCGGTCCTGATGGACACAAATTTTGAAGGGATCTCCTAAAGTTAATTGTAATCAAGTTTGGTTCCAAGCCTTTAAATGAATTTCCATGGCGGCCGAACAAATGTTAAATTTTTTGCCCTGCTGGTGGCCATCTGGGATTGGATGCAGACCTATGCAATGGATAAAAGTATTAAAGGGAACTGGTACCCAAGGACCAATGTGACAAAGTTTTGTTCTTATCGGCCCAGTGGTTTCATTGGAGATTCTTTGAATGAAAAAGGGGAGAGAAGGAGTTTCTCACAGGTGCCGTCCCAAAATATGACTTCTTAGTGATGGGGTCTAATATTTTGAATTGTATCTTTTAGCTGCACAAAACATTAAGCTTTTATGGTATTTGTGTTGATAGTTTTTTTTAAGTTCATACCATAGATATGCACATACAAAAAATGGCACAACGATAATAAGATCTCATGCTATGTCTTTGTTTCTTTGTTTTTCCGACGCTGTCATTGTCCTTGGATTGTTCTTTTTGGACTGATGGTTCGGTTCTCACTTACTCTAAAGTTCCGCAGCACTCCCACCATATACTGTCATCCAAAGGATTGTATGTCAAATCGAATCCTTCCATGTAATTTATAGTATGGAAGTTTTTTTTTAAATTGTACTATATCGGGAGCATGTTTCAACATAATTTTTATCGGACTTTACATACTGGAATTACTGGAAGTAAAGGTAAAGGTAAGATATAACTGGTTTTGAAGATGATGTTTGTCTTGTTAGAGAAGTTTTATTTAATTATTTTCATTACCCTTTCACCCCGAAGTATTTGTTTGCTGATGATATCTCCAATGTAAACGTTTTTACATGCCAAAAGCTGCTAGTCGTATTTCATATCAAATATTCATATATTCAGCAATTTCTTATTTTGTAAACAATTGTGTTCATTTCTTTGTGTACATAGTGTTTGTATATTTTATTTATGTTTTTTATAATAGTTTCTTGGTAATTCTGTTTGGAAAATGTTAGAATTGCTCTATTTTTTATTTTGTTTTATATGCTTTATGTTTTCACTAATGAGAGATGAAAGTTTAATAAAATATTCAATTTAGGGGATAACCGTTTTATTCTGAGGGGGTCTGAAATTTTTTTTAGTTTTAAAATAGACATTCAGTCTCAAATAAAAGCTAAAAACAAATACTCTTGCATACACCTTCTTGCAACCAGACTCTACGTAGAGTATGGTAAAAATTTGAAAATAGATATTAATTCCCTTAAGTGTTTGGAAAAAAAATCTGACTCTTAAATTTTCAGAAGTAAGGCACCGGCCATTTAACTTGAAAGCCTGGGGACTATGAATTTTTCCCAAAAAATATTTTGAAGCTGTTTTTATGAAAAAATTTGTGGCTGCATGTAATGTATAGTCCCTGGCTGCAATAACAATGAAAAAAATCTGAAGGGGGCTTTTTGCCCAAAAATATAATGCTAATTTTGATAAAAAATATATTTTGTTGAAAAGTTAAAAAAAAATTAAAATGAATTTTCTGTTAAGAAAAAAAACCATACCCCCCCCCTTCAAGTTAAAGGCTTGATCCCGAAATATTCTGGCTTTGTCAAACGACAAGCAGATTTGCCAGAACCCCCACGTTCTGCAATATCTCATTTTGTTTTTTGACCGAGGTGAGTTAAAACAGAGAACCGAGGAAGAAGACATGAGTAACAAGAGGAGTATATTTGAGACATGTGCAACTTGAAATCCTTCAAAAAATATTTAGTGTTACCTGGATAAATTACAAAGCAGTGGAAATATTATAGTGTTGGTTTTTGAAAGAAATTGAATTCATTGTATCCGAATAACGTTTTATTTTATTGGCAACGGCGATGTGTGAGACCTACCAAGTCTGTTCAAGTCTCCTAAATACATTCATCCATTCAGTGAAAAAGATTCAAATTTACACTCAATCTTATTCATAATTCACGATCTCAACATGATATTTATCACCAGCTGTCATCTCAGAATGCATTGCAATCTCAACAGCACTTCAGTTCTTTGATTTTATGCAGTTGTTGGTCCTTTAAGTTTAGGTGTACTGTGCATTTCCGGGGTAGCAGACGCTTTGACAATTGACAATTTTCACAATCATTTGAGCATTATGATGTTTTAAAGCGTAATGTCATTTAATTTAAAAGTTTTCAGTCAAATATACACGATTATGAGAGCGGATTAAACTAAGGAAAGCGATATCCTTAATAATCATGGATAGTAAT
The DNA here is from genome assembly GCA_002080025.1 of Modiolus philippinarum. Classification (NCBI taxonomy): domain Eukaryota; kingdom Metazoa; phylum Mollusca; class Bivalvia; order Mytilida; family Modiolidae; genus Modiolus; species Modiolus philippinarum. The sequence goes on along the minus strand of MJUU01004452.1, from coordinate 6,056 downwards.
TTCACCTTTGAGTTCACTCGATGTGTTAGATGGACATATTTTTGATTAATGATTGCATGCAAGTGTGTTTCCGAATGCATTTTGGGCTAACTTTATAGCAACTTAACACCATCAGTCATGAGATCTTCGTTCGTCGTTTTTGTTGATTAATTTATGCTAATTTTAACGTTTGTATCAATGCATATCGTTTCTCATGTAGTTGGCTTTATTTAGAACAAAAGTTAATCGAAAGGGAAAAGTGACACTTGAAATAAACAAACCGATCGATTGATTGAAATGACATTGACATTTTTTAATGATCGGGACGAACGCATATCTAACATGTTCTAAAAAAACACTAAGGATTATGGGAACCAGGTCGCCATGTTGGATGAATAGTCACGCGAGAGTCGGCGATGTTTGACGAAAGATTTGAACAGCGTCAAATGGTATCTATTTATAGCTATGATCTATTTATAGCTATTTCAAAAAGATTATTTTTTTACCACATTTCTACAATAAAGAGCGAGCTTCGCTCGCATATAAACATTTGGAAATACGGCTTTCCGTAATTAAAGTTTCTTATACTGAAATCGTACGACGTCCGTACAGTTTCGCTGTTGGTTTCCAAATGTCCGAAAAAAAACTTAATATTATCAAATAATGGAATGACATAAAATTACATAATGAAACCCGCGAAAACATGTAAGTATTGAAATTAACAATTAATATATAAAATCGATTTCGGCCCATTCAGAAAAAAGAAATAGACAAACAGATTATGAATGAAATCAATTAACGGCTTATGTGTAAAGTATCTTTGGTAAAGGTCCTTTAAGCTTGAGATAATGAATTTCAATTAAATAACAAGAAAATTAAATGTCAAACAATAAAATTATCCGAAATGAATTATGTCACAAGAATCACTGCCACAGTAATGTCTGGCCATTGTAAGTATTTCCTGTTATCTTTTCTCCATCAATGGTCAGTCCTTGTCGAATATTGTTCACTTCATTCTATATGTTTGGCAACACGAGAATAATATGTACTCTTCAAACACTCATCCAGTGCTCGAAAAGGGACCAATAGACAATACAACATATAAATGATTAAAGAGCACTCATCGAGTTAATTGTAGGAAAACTTGGCAAGTAAAATTGGGAGATGTGGGCAATATGTATATAAAGATGGCAAAACGTAACTTAATTTTTACAAAACAAGAAAGACAAATGTTGAATTTATATGAGATTTTTTTATATGAACAAGTACACCATAACTGACAAAATAAAAAGAGCATGCACGGGGAACCTTTTTGCAGACTCCACACTGCGCATGAATTTTGATTGAATTTGTCGAAGGGTTAGAAATTGACAATAACTGCTTTCAACGCAATATTTGTATGTGTCCGTGTGACTGGTTGAGCAGATCAGGTTTACGCTACATTACCAAATGATGATACCTGCAGTTATTGTAGGCTTTCACTCTGTTAGTGCTCTGTAATTGTGAGGCGTTTTTGTTTTTTTTTTGTTTTTTTTTTT